>OVBX01003967.1:0-15566 GCA_900406325.1 Erucastrum elatum | reverse complement strand
TATATATATATATATATGTATTATCTTATAACAAGGTTTATACAATGATTGATGGTGACAAGACCATTAAATTGCTGTCTCCAGTTCTTCTGGTTTAAATATCAGAAAACAAGGATCAAAGGATAATGCAAAAGCTGAAAAAATATTCCAAAAACGCGTAGTTATCACTTTAATAGGTTCTGAAGATATAGTGGAATATGGTTCTGAATCTGATCCTGATGATGTCAACTTCATTGCTTTTTAATGAATATTTTCTTAGTACTGAAATCCGAGGCTAGATGTGTTGTAGAGACTCTGCGACTGAGTTTCCCAGCTTGCAGATGGCTAAAACAAAGAAATAAAAAATACAGATTACTTCACCGACAAGTAACAAGAACCCAGAGAAGTTTTCAGATTGACAAATGTTCTTACAGCTTCAATAGATGTTGCTTGGTTCGGGTTTATAACTGATAAATCCAGAGATCCTTGCTGATCCAGCGGAAACAATGGCGCATCAATCATTAGTGATGGCTTTGAAGCAACTACTACAGGAAGATTTGTAAAGTAAGCCTGAAACTGAAATTTCATAACAAATGAAAAAGATTATCATGTTAAGTTCTTGAATAATAACAGTTTGATCTTGAGGGGCTAGTGACTGGCTTCACCTGTTTTACAGATAAGTCCTCCATAGCAAGCTCGAGTTCTGGGTTTAGCACAGCCAGTTTCATTGACAGGAACTGCAAAAGAATTTCACGTAGAATATTTAGACTTCTAAATTTGGTTAACGGTGAAACAGAGAATCATGGTTTCATTACTTACCTCAACTTGTCTCTGAAGAGATTGAACATAATTGATGATCTCATCAAGCATACCAGCTCTACCAGTGACTTTGTTGCATCCAGGGACAAGATCTTGCAGATACTTCATCTTCTTGCTGATCTTTTCTCTTCTTGCCTGCCCAAAGAAATATCCAATTAAAACCCTAGAATTATCTTTTGACTCCTAGAATTATCTTTTGCTTTGTCATACAAGAAACTTGATTGAAACACTTTTATTACCCTTTCTGCTAAACTGTGTCTGTCTGTAGCTTGGCCGCGACGAGCTCTGACGTGGATATAATCCAATTTCTGGATCTCTGAAGCTCCTTTTGATGTCTGCTTTGAAGTGTCTGAAGAAGCTTCTGTGTTACTCATGCTTGATTTTCCTTTCGTGTTTGACTCTGTCTCAGCCTCTATTTTGATCTTCTTCTCCGTCTTTTCCTCTTCCCTTGTCTTAACCTGAGAGATAGTTATATTAGAAATACAAAACCCATGTTTCAAAACATACTTTAAAACTGAATTAAAAGCCGATCTAACAAACCTCCGATTTTCTCTTGTTTTTCAAGGAAACAGCTATGTTTTCTTCACTGTTCTTCAACATTACCCCCATTGTATCCGCTGGATCCATCTGGCAGCTACTTGTTCTTGAAATGCAGCCATCCATAGCTTCATGTGAAGGACCAAAACCCATGTCATAGTTTGGTCCAAAACCAGACCCAAGTATTTGAAAAGGGCTGAAGGAATTCTGCAACAGGTCATCATTGTTGGTTTGACGGAACTGAAGAACTTCAGGTGAAACATTAGTACTGCGCAGAACTTGTTGTTGTTGCTGTTGCAACCATTTAAGCCTTTCAAGTACAGACACATCCATGGAACTCAAGGACATGCTTTCTAGAGAGACAAGACTTTCCAACATATCATTCGCTGCAAAAATCTCTCAACTTGTATTTACGTATTTGATCTTTTAAAGTGAGACCAAAAGTACAAACAGAAATGAGGACGGGGAGAAACGCTCTGATTTTTGTGTGCGTGGGTGTGTTGCTTAAAGCAAAAGAAGATTTGCTATAAATGTATGAAGGAGAGATTTAGGTTTATGTAATGTGGTTCGGGTAGGTTGCTTAGAAGAGATGAAAGAGGTTGGAGAAACTAATCCATTGATATCATTCTGCTTAGCTTTAAATAGAAAGCAACATTGACCCACACACATAGGTCCCCTACTGGTTCATGTTTTCTATTTTCCCTTTTAAATATTTATTTTTATATACTTCGTTGTTACAGTTTAGGGCTAATAAATAACCCCTTACCATTATAACATGGCACCATGCATTTTAAAATAGTTATGAAATGGAAAGGTATAAAAAATACTGTCATTATCTTTCATGAACGTGACAGATAAACAGGTTTTAGAGTTAGTGGATAAATCGGGTCCAGCGTTTAGACACACTCGACTATGACTAAGATGAAAATAAAATTGAAAAAAGCTCAAGAACAATTTGCATAAAATAGTAGTAAAGATTCGGTATCTAAGGAAGATTGGGACATAAGTTGATAAAAGTAAAGGTTGGGAGCAAAGAAGGTGAGAGGTGAAGCTGTGGGGTCTAAGTGACATAACCCACACCATGTGGGCATGTCCTTATGAACACTGCATTTAGAGGTTCTTTATCCCTTCTTGTGAGTATGTTTTCTTTTATTTTAGTTTCTCCATTTTTTTGCCCTTTCAAGTTGATGAGAGGAGCTTATTAGGAAAATAAACGATGAAAGAGACCTTTAACACTTATGGTATTTGGGTTGGATGCCTGACTATAAGATATTCTTTTCGTAAGACTAATAGATTATACTATATTCCCTCCATCTAAGAAAAAATATTATAATATTTCTCAACAAATTAATTCCATGATTAAAATACATTATTCTCTTAATAAATATATTAAGAGATTGCATTTTTTGTACAAACATAAGTGCATAATTTGTATGGATAGGGGTTTTGCTATTCACGCCGATTTGTTTTTCGAATGACTTTTCTATCCTCATTCTTCTTATAATGCAACCTAAAGTATATCACATTTCTATCTCATCTCTCCTCGCTTCTCCCGTAAATCCTTCTATTATGTCCAGTGGCAGAGGCAGATTTTTGTTTGACAAGGATCCATTTCATAATATGCAAATTTTCAAGGGTTCAATAACTAATTTCATCATATTTTCTCTAAGAAAATATAAGTAATTTAACAAAAAAAAACAGAAATTCATCACTACAAAAAAACAGGTTCATACCAAAGACAAAAATCGTCAGTATGTCGTCGGAATAACTTTATTCCGACGACATACCGAGGAAACAAATCCTCGGAAATAACTCTTTGAAATTTTATTTTTCCTCGGAATTCCTTCGGAAATTTCCGACGTAATTCCGAGGAAACATATTTCCGAGTAAACTCCGAGGACAACCGTTCGTCGGAAAAGTCTTCGGAATATACCGAGAAAGCCCTCCCTCGATATATTCCGAGGACATTTTCGACGGACAAGTCCTTGGAAGTTCCGACAAAATATTCCGAGGAAGGGTTCTCTTGGAAATTTCCGAGGAAGCAAGCCCTCGGAAAATTGCGAGGAAGTGATCCCTCAGAATATACCGAGGGAACCCTTCCTCGGAATTTTTTGAAGGCTAGCTTCCTCGGAATATTAAGAAAATTAATTTTTTTTTTAAAATAATTTTTTTGAAATTTAAATTCTAAAATATAAAATTAAAATTAAAATTGAAGACATATTAAATAATATTCAAAGTCGTACAAATAAAAATAAAACATTACGAGTTTTTGAAAAAACTAAAACTACGGGTTTTGCGAGTTCGGGTCTTGCACGTTCGGGAACACCTCGTTCGGGTGCAACCTCCTCATCATCTCCATCATTTGCTCGTTCAGCTTCTTCTATGCCTCAAAGCCCGTCTGTTGAGTCGCCATCTGGGTCTCCAACGCCGGCATGCGATCATCCTTGTCCTGCAACTGACCCATAAGTACTTCTAGATCAACAAAGGGAGGTGGTGCAGCAGAAGACGGAACCGACCGGGAGCGACGACCCAAACCGAACAAACCCCCATTCTTCTTTGGAACCGACTGAAATAGAAAATAGCCAAATTTAAATAATAGAAACGATGAATTGAACTTTAAGAAAAAGAACTTACCAATTCAACAATTTTGTTGACCCGAACCCGAGGCAAGTAGGTCGAACCCATCGAATCGTCATCCTCGATTTGAAGCTGAGACACTTCGTCTTCCACCTGAGTGGACATCAGGGTGACCACATCCCTCACAACACCATCATCAATCTGGCCGGTCTTCCTGTTGGTATACGTCCTCTTCATTAGGGCAAGATCATCAACCGGCTTGCCATCATTTTTTTCCGCCTTGAAAAAACATAAATTAAACAAACATTGGTAATTAGAAAAAATGCAGAAAAAATAAAATTTAAAAACTTAAATAATAGAATAAAAAGCGACTGAACTTACCATGCGATCCCCTAGAGTGGCAATAGATTGAGCACTCAAGTTATGCTTGAAGATGCCCTTCCCTTTACGCCCGTTGGTGGAGTTGGTGGAAGAAGTTTCTTTCGTCTCTTCCTTATCCCAATGCACACCCAACTCCTGCCAGACCGTGGGGTTCATCGACTTCGAGACCTTTGAATAAAAAAAATGTTAAATAAATAAAAAAAATATTTTAATAAATAAAAAAAATTTAATAAATAAAAAACAACCTTGTTTATTTCTCACATCTTCTTTCACTCGTGGATCTGCTTCCCATAGTTGTCCATAACTTTATGGACGAAGTGGTGATAGATATACAACATATCATCAGCATTCTAGTTGAATTCTTGCTGAAAAAAACACAATTAGTAGAAAATTTATATTAAAGATTAAAAATATAAGTAAAAATTGGAATAATTACCGCAAACTAATGAAACCACATATGCTGCTTGTCGGTAGGGAAGTCAGTGAAACTCGGATGTCCCTTGTCGAAGGCCGAGTACATCATACGGTTGATCCATGCGCTGATCCCGTTCGCGGATCCGTTGAACCTAATAAAAAGAACAAATTATTAATAATGAATAAAATTTTAATGAAAAAAATACATTTGATTACCATTTTTGACCCAGTCCATGTGGATACGAAGTGAGATAGGGAAGATTGTCACGATCAGGCTGTCGAGCAAACTCCGCAACCCTCATCACTCCTAGAGGACCCGGAGGAGCAGGAGCATGAGCAGGAGCAGGAGCGGGTGCAGCAACGGGAGCAGGAGGAGCAGGAGAGGGAAATAGAGAGGGAGATGTATGGTAGGAATTGTGGGGCGATGCAGAATCCTCGTACCACCACGACTACCACGACTACGACGCTGTCGGGACCGGATCTGATCATCATAAGACCTGTAAATTAAAAAATATATTTAAAAATTAGTTCTAATAAATTTAAATTTTAAAAAATCAATAAATAGTTTTTAATCACAAAATATAAATAGTTTAATAATTACTGGAAAATATTTTTAATATATAAAAAATATTTTAATAATTACAAAAAATAATTTTAATATATAAAAATAGTTTAATAATTACAAAAAATAGTTTTAATATATAAAAAATATTTTAATAATTACAAAATAGTGTTAATATATAAAAAAATAGTTTAATAATTACAAAAAGTAGTTTTAATATATAAAACATGTTTAATAAATATTGAAATTTATATATATATATATATATATATATTAAAAAAATCCCATATAATTTTTTAATCACAAAAGAAGTTTTACAGATATTAAAAATGTTTAATAAATATATAAATGATTTTATAATGAAAAAAATATATTTTATATAAACAAAAAGATTTCATATTATATATACATAATTATCAACTATATTTTTATAACCACAAAATTAATAAAAACTAAAAAAATTCCATACCATAATCAAACTCTTAATAACAACAAATAATCACAATCCTCACAAAAAAAAACCATAATCAAACTATCACTACACAATCACACCATTCAACCTAGCAAAAATCTATAAAAACCACCCTAACACCATAATCAAACTCGATTTTTGAATCTAAGAGAGAGGGATAGTGTCCTTACATGATTTGGAATGGAATTGAGGAGAAATCAACTTGAATCGCCGGAAATCGTCGAAGGAGGAGAGGGAGAGGCAAAGTTCCCGAGGAAGAGGAAGAGAGAAATGGGGAAGAAAGGTCTGCTCAACCTAATTATAAAATGAAAATTCCGACGGAAAATATCCGTCGGAATTTCCTTGGTATAATTTAATAAGTTTCTCGAAATTTCCTTGGAAATCATTAATTTAATTTTCGCGAAATATTTGATGGTTTGGGTTGCCGGGTAAATGAAAATATTCCAAGGAACATATCTTCCTCGAAATTTCCTCAGAAAATTCCGAGGAAACAAGGTTTGAGGTTTCAAAACATCAATTTTTTTTGCCGTATTTCATTTCTTATACAAATGTAATGCACACCATTGAGGATTCTTTGAATAAATGATCATAAACCATGAAATAACAAATTTCAAAAATAATTGTAAGTATTTCCTTTAACGTTTATTAAAGTGTATAAGTGTTTCTCTTATGTTGGGTGGTTTTCGTTCATGCAATCGTAAAAGTGTTTGTTATCGTGTAAAATACCAAAGTTGACTTCATAATCTGGTTAAGACACTTAATGAAGGTTATATATGTGTTATTCAATCTGCAAAATGTTGTTTTCTGTTTAAAACCCCTAGTTTCTCGGAATTTCCTCAGAATATTCTAAGGGAATTCGGAGGAAATATTGAAAACCATTGCCTTCCTCAGAATTTCCTCGGAATATTCTGAGGAAATTCCGAGTAACTAGGGGTTTTAAACCAAAACCCATACCTTCCTCGGAATGTCCTCGGAATATTCCTAGGGATTTCCGAGGAAAAATACTTTATAATCAAATCCCTAAATCGAGAAGGTCAATTCCGAGGAAATTCGGAGGAAAACCTAAACTCCCTCGGAATTTCCTCGGTATTTCTATTAAAAAAAGATGCTAGTCTGTTTCCGAGTCATCATCACCAGATGAATATGAATCTGGATCTTGGTGAAACTCTCCAATAACTGGTTCATCCTCTGCGTGAACGACAACTTCCTCTGCGAAGTCGGTTAAAACGACAGCTTCTTCTGCTGCACTTAAGTTGCCGGATGTGATTGGTTGTAGTGGGTCTTCCAGCTGAGAACTTCCCTGAACTCGGCCTCTCGGGTTGAGTCTTGTAACATTAACCCATGGATCATCTCTGTTATTTATCCGGAGGTATTTGATATAAAAAACCTGTAACATTAAAAAAATTATTAGTAAAAGTATAAATTAATACACATGGTGATCAATCATTCCGAATAATTAACATTTACTTACCTGATCGGCCTGAGAAGCAAGAATGATAGGATCATAATATTGCAGCTTTCGCCTCAAATTTACTGATGTAACACCAAATGCATCTGCTCTCACACCTCGATCTGGAGTGTTGTCGTGCCAATCACAATAAAAAAACAGTACAACACAATCGAAGCATGCCCAAATACTTGATTTCCATAATCTCATGTATGTGTCTATAGTATACATCATCTTCAAATGCAGAACAAACGCTAGCATTATAGGTCGTACGCGAACGTCTCCTCTTTTCAGTTGTGAATGCATATCCTCGAGTACAAAATATCGGATATGACTTCACAACATAGTTTGGTCCAACCACCATCTCGCGTATCCAATCGTCAAATGTTTCACCTCTGGCCAAACCAGCAAACACCTATAAAAGCACATATATAGGTTATATCAATAAATATGAATTAGTATAAATATGTAATAAATGATATTTTAATTTGTTTAAGACACTCAAATAAGTAAACATCCATCCAGCAAATTCTCTCTGCTTCATTTCTTCTAGTTCCTCCTTTGTGGCGTATCTATATTCGAACCAATTTTCTGCCATGAAAATCATGTACATATGATGACAATAATGTAATTAATTAAGATTTAAATGTCAATTTGTTGAAATAAAAATTTATAAGATAATAAACTTATCTTTCATATTGAAGAACATCTTCGCAATTGGTGAGCAAATATGTTTGCAAATGACTTCGCTCCTGCTCAGTAAGTCGACGGTCCTTTGGTTTTCCGCTAAGTCGTCCAACATCTGTGAAAATGTCTGGAACCTTAACATGATATGTTGCCCGTTTGCCTCTATCATCATGCCGAACAGGTCTTCAGTTTTTGGTCTGAACTTCTGGTGGAAAGTAGTACTCAGCAAAGTTTGAAATTTCTTCATTGATCATCTGTGCGACTATAGAACCTTCCACCCTACTTAAATTTTTCACCATCTTCTTCAAATGAAACATATACAGCTCATACAGATACATCTATCTATACTGCACATGACCACCAAGTTCCAATTCTCTTGCCACGTGAATAACAAGATGCTCCATAACATCAAAAAATAAGGGAGGAAATATCTTCTCAAGGTTGCACTGAATCACATCTATGTTAGTATTCAAATTTTCAATACCTTCAAGAGTCACTGATCTCGTGCATAAATCGCGAAAGAAAGCACTTATCCATGCAATTGCTTCATGAATATTTCGTGGTAATAGTTCCTTGCCCGTTTGCCTCTATCATCATGCCGAGCATGTCTTCTGTTTTTGGTCTGAACTTCTGTTGGAAAGTAGTACTCGGCAAAGTTTGAATTTTTTTCATTGATCATCTGTGCGACTATAGAACCTTCCACCCTACTTAAATTTTTCACCATCTTCTTCAAATGGAACATATACCGCTCATACAGATACATCCATCTATACTGCACATGACCACCAAGTTCAAATTCTCTTGCCAGGTTAATAATAAGATGCTCCATAACATCAAAAAATGAGTGAGGAAATATATTCTCAAGGTTGCACTGAATCACATCTATGTTAGTATTCAAATTTTCAATACCTTCAAGAGTCACTGATCTCGTGCATAAATCGCGGAAGAAAGCACTTATCCCTGCAATTGCTTCATGAACATTTCGTGGTAATAGTTCCTTGTCCGTTTGCCTCTATCATCATGCCGAGCAGGTCTTCTGTTTTTGGTCTGAACTTCTGCTGGAAAGTAGTACTCGGCAAAGTTTGAAATTTTTTCATTGATCATCTGTGCGACTATAGAACCTTCCATCCTACTTAAACACTTATCCCTGCAATTGCTTCATGAACATTTCGTGGTAATAGTTTCTTGAAGGCATACGGAAGGAGGCGCTGCATGAACACATGACAATCGTGACTTTTCAAGCCAATAAACTTTCCTTTCTTTCTGTTGATACAGTTACGCAAATTAGATGCATAACCGTCTGGAAACTCCACATCGTTTGAAATCCAATCAAAAATGCATCTTTTCCCTCTGCATCAAGTCGGTATATGAGAAAAGGAGCCCTACCATTCTCATCAAAATAAAGTTCTGAACGAGCACATATATCGACTAAATTCATTCTTGACTTCAAATTATTCTTTGTTTTACCTTGAACATTAAGGATCGTGTTCACAAGATAGTAAAAAAAGTTCTTCTTAATATGCATGAAATCTAAATTATGCCTTAGCAAATGATCCTCCCAGTATGGCAGATCCCAGAAAATACTTTTTTTTTTTGTGTGTCAGTTATGTAGTTTTCCAACAGCATCTACCGGAAAACGCTCATGTCCACCGACGTCTGGCGTCCTTGCGGCACCAAAATTTCTTAGTTGTGTCTTCAAACCTTTCCCACTAAATTCCTCAGGTGGACCATCAAACACCTGCTTGTTCTTCCTAAACAAAGTATAACTCCGACGGTATGGATGATCAGGTGGTAGGAATCGTCTGTGACAGTCAAACCAACACTTTTTTCTTCCGTTATTTAGTTGGAAAGCATCTGTGTCATCTTGACAATATGAACATGATAGCCTCCCATGCGTTGTCCATCTAGATAACCTACCATATGCTGGAAAATCACTTATTGTCCACATTAGTACTGCCCGCATTTGAAAGTTTTCTTTACACGAAATATTGTATGTTTCAGCACCTTCAGCCCATAGTTGTTGCAACTCATATATTAGTGACTGAAGAAACACATCAAGTGATCTCTTCGGATGCTCTGGTTCGGGAAAGAGAATGGAGAGAAACAAAAACTCTCGTCGCAAGCACAAGTTTGGGGGTAAGTTGTATGGTGTAACAATGACTGGCCATAGAGAATATTGTCTTCTACTCTTCCATACGGGCTGAAACCATCAGTACCTAATCCAAGGTAGATATTTATTCTCTCATACGCAAAGTCAGAATACTTTGATTGGAAATGCTTCCACGCTTTTGCATCTGAAGAATGTCTAATTTCACCATATGTTCAGTGCTCCGCATGCCATATCATTCGTTGTGCTGTGCGTTCCGAAAGATACAACCTCTGCAATCTTTCCGTCAAAGCCAAATACCACATCCTTTTATATGGCACTGGAACTCTTCCACTCGTATCTTTATAACGAGGCTTTCCACAAAATTTACATGTAATCCTCTGGTCATCCGCCCTCCAATAAATCATGCAGTTATCGCTCCAATTAAAATCTCCTAACGGCTCTCCAACACCTCTCTAACGGCTATAAATTGTCCTCGGATGTTCGTCGGTTTTTTCCGACGAACATGGTTGCCTCGGTATTCCCTCGGGATATACCGATGAAATGTGTCTTCTTCGGAATTTCCTCGGATTTTTTCGACGAAATTCCGAGGAAACCAAGGAAACCACATTCCTTGGTTTCCTCGATACTTCCTCGGTTTTTGGTCAGAAAATTCCGAGGAACTAATTTTTCCTCGCTATATCCCTTACAATAACGATGTTTTCTTGTAGTGCATGTGGGTCAGTGGACTCTAGTTCCGCCACAAATTAGGCCAACACATCTCACTTCTCATATCTTACCTCTTTCTTCAAAGTTTCTTAACTTTTTTTATATCTCTCTTGATCTCTTCTCTTATCTCTCTTCTCTCTTCTATCTTCTATCTTCTCTCTTCTCTCTTTTTCTCTTCAGATTTATCACATTTATCTTATTTGATATCGCCATCTAATCATCACATCGTCACACCATCACAGCATTATGTAAGTGCAAAGAGGACACAATAATAGGTAATGCAGAAAGTAAATCAAGAGAGATAATACACAAGCAAACACCAATTGCTCTTATTAGAAATCGCCTTGTAAACCCTATTACAAGCTATGCTTAATCAGCTTTACACGTCTAGTGGTACACCCTAACACACGCCACTGAACAATTCCTAAGCAACCCTAGCTTATGTCTCTCCTCCGTCAAGTACTTCAGCCATTGCTTCAGCACGACCCATAACACCTCCAAGAGCTTCTCTCTCTCTATAAGATCAGCCTCTGTGTCTCTCTGTCTCTACAGACGACCACATAGCTATCTTATACTAACTCCACGTTTCCGAAACCATAGTCTCCAAGGAACCACAGTATGGACATCTAACATTAATTGCAACTTTCCTTTTCTTGGAATGCACTTATTCCTCTTTCCTTTAGGTCATAAACTTGCTCCTCAAGTTTATTCCTCTTTGCCTTTTCTTCAAGATACTCCCTTGCTCTCCAAGTCCACACGACTTCAGCTCAGCATCTCGACTCCACAAGGTCTTCACCACTCAACACGACGTCTGCCTCCGCAACTATGTCAGCGACTGCTTCAGGGCGGACATCTTACATCAACAATCTCCCCCTTTTAGCTTTGTGTGCCGATCAAGCACAACATTCTTATGGTTCAACAACCACGTTCCCAACCTGGAAATTACCACGCTAAATGTGCTCTTCTCCCCCAAGAGATGTGCACCACACCATGCTTTTCTCCCCCATGAGACAAGCATCATCTACTTCATGACGTCTATCACTATGCTCTTCTCCCCCATGAGATGTGCACTCCTTGAAACAGAACGTCACCATTCCATTCTCCCCGTGCTTGATTGCATACTAAGCTAAAACAGATGCTTAGATGTCAAGCCTTACATACACACCCGTCTGCTATTGCATCACGTTCTGACGCACTTGTCGAGCTACCTCTCGACCCACTTCTGCTGAGGACCATCCTTCCTTCATGTGTCGTCTCCTTGACCATGAGCCTCTTCTCAACCCCATCGACTGCCCTCTGCACTCGTTGCTATAGCCTTGGAGTGATTTCGCTATCACCCTCCTGAAGATCCTCTCGGATCACTTCCTGACGCACTTTGATCTCCTTCTCTTTTGTGTCACAAACAACTCAGTGTTCTGACTCCACACTGATGCTTCTTGATCTTCCTCAAGATCACTCATACCAGAGCTGCATCCATCTTCTGATGTTTCTTCCTTGACCTCATCAAGTAAGTCACTCTTGGCTATAAACATCTCTTCAACCCTCTTGGGTTTAGTGAACGTCTTTGTTCACCCTCTTGACTATGTTTCTGTTATTCTTACGAGCAAAACACTCCATCTTCTTGTGTCCAACCTTCCCACAGAACCAGCAGCACATCCGATGTTGCTTCTTCTTTGGCCTGACACAGTTACTGATGCACCGATCAGTCTCCTTCCTTGTATCAGCTGCACAACCATGCTTCAAAACCCCATGTCTGACCTTCATGTTGCTGCACTGATGTACCATCTTCGTGTTATTGCTCACAGCCACGCGCTGTAGCACTTCCTGCCGTGCTTTTTTGTCTTACGTCCCGACGTACTTCCTGACAAGCTCTTTTGGCTCCACCTTTTGATGTGCTCCCATGCAAGAAGTGTGACTGCCCCTTCTGTACTCCCTTAGTACTCTCAACTCCTCGATATCCCAGATCCCAGTTCACTTTAGCAGGTTGTCCCATCGAAAGTATCTTATCCAACTCATTGGATCCACCGTTGAGCATCCTGATCTGTTTGTGATTCTCAGCCAAATCACGTTCCAGCATCCTTGTTCTCTCTCGTTCACCAATGGCAACTTCCATCGACTCGATAACCTTCTGCTCAAGAGACTCATTCTTCTCATTCACAGCCGCAAGTTCCTCACGAAGTTCCTCAAGCAGTTCGTTCTGCTTCTGAGCCACATCCTCCAATCTCAGATTCTGATCCTTGACCCTCAACCACTTGTTAAGTAGCACGTGATACTGCTCATCATCTGTGCTGAGATGTGAATCAGAAGATTCAAAAGATCCCTCCTTGCGTGCACCAAATGCAACCATATTCTACAACACCTTTTCATCTTCTTCAGACTCTGACTCATCAGATGACTGCGATGAAACTCCTTTTCCCTTCTTTGAGTTTAGACATTCACGCCTTGTGTGTCCAACACCTCTGCACTCAGAGCACTTGAGCTCCTTTCGTTGTGTAACAGGACAATTAGCCCTTACATGGCCAACTCCATCACACTCGTAGCACTTGAGACCTTCTGTTCTTCTGCTACTGTCACGATCACCTCCCTGGCGACCAAACTGATTCCTCCCACCTGAGAAATTCATCATCTTGCCAAAATTCCTAGCCAACATGCCCACGACATCTTCAAGCTCCTGAATTTTCTTTGCATCCTTGTCATCTACAAGGGCTATACTCCCTGGCGTACCTCCTGATGTAGATACCGAGCAACTGCCTGTCTCCATCTCTTCCGCCGTCAGCATACCCACAAACTTGTCAAACTTGAGCTCATCCGTGTTTGCAGTCATATTCATGACCGCCTTCTGAGCTCCAAACCTTGCTGGAAGACAGCGTAACAACTTCTTCACCAGCTTCTTCTCCTTGTACTTCTTACCAAGTACACATGCTTCATGCGCCATAGCACTGAGTTTGGCACTGAAGCTCGCCACTGTATCACTGTCTGACCACTTGAGGTTCTCAAACTGTGAACCAAGATGATCTAGACGTGTCCTCTTGACACTATCATCCCCTTCAAACGAATTCAGCAAGATCTCCCACGCCTCTTTAGCTGAAGTACTCCCCTGAATCAGTTGAAACTGCTCTACCTCAACAGCTCCAAAAATTGCCGACAACGCCTTTGTATTAAACTTTGCTGCACTGCGCTCTGCCTCTGTCCAATCCTCCTTTGGCTTAGGCTTCTTTCCATCTGCTGTGACTATGGTAGGCTCCTCCCAACCAGTCTCCACAGCTGTCCACGCATCTTCATTGATTCCTCGAATCATCTGCTTCATGCGAGCCTTCCAATGACCATACTGGTCCACCTTCAACATGATTGCCTTCTTCATCGTAACAATCGTGCCCATCTTCACTTCAGGACCACTCGAAACTAGTCGTTAACTCTATCGAGCCTCGCTCTAATACAACTTGTAAGTGCAAAGAGAACACAACAATAGGTAATGCAGAAAGTAAATCAAGAGAGATAATACACAAGCAAACACCAATTGCTCTTATTAGAAATTGCCTTGTAAACCCTATTACAAGCTATGCTTAATCAGCTTTACACGTCTAGTGTTACACCTTAACACACGCCACTGAACAATTCATAAGCAACCCTAGCTTATGTCTCTCCTCCGTCAAGTACTTCAGCAACTGCTTCAGCAAGACCCATAACACATCCAAGAGCTTCTCTCTCTTTATAAGATCAGCCTCGGTGTCTCTCTGTCTCTACAGACGACCACATAGCTATCTTATACTAACTCCACGTTTCCGAAACCATAGTCTCCAAGGAACCACAATATGGATATCTTCCATAAAATTAAGTGCAACTTTCCTTTTCTTGGAATGCACTTATTTCTCTTTCCTTTAGGTCATAAACTTGCTCCTCAAGTTTATTCCCCTTTGCCTTTTCTTCAAGATACTCCCTTGCTCTCCAAGTCCACAAAACTCCAGCTCAGCATCTCGACTCCACAAGATCTTCACCACTCAACACGACGTCTGTCTCAGCAACAACGTCAACGACTGCTTCAGGGCGGACATCTTACATCAACACATTACCTCCGCTCAAGCTCGCCGTCACATAGTTATTTCACCGCTGCTCAAGCTCACAGTCAAACCTTCACCTTACTTTTGCTACAGGTAACCGTCGCCTTACCTTTACTACAACTCACCTTCATTTCAGCCAATGGAAAGGAGGAATATCAAGGCTGCTATATAGGAGGAAGAAGAACAAGAGGAGAGAGAAGGAATAAAAAGACAGAGAGAATAAAGAGGATGAAATTTAGATCTTGATGTTAACTAAATATCATTAAGTTAAGGGATGTTGTCATGCATAACATCTACTTCGTGTAGCTAGACCTAAATTAGTTTAGTTTGCATGGTTAGCCATGTGAATAGCCTATATTTCTTGTTGTCAGCAATCATTTTTCTATTAGCTGGATAATTATAATCGAGAAAACATGTGTAGTAGGATAACTGTACTGTTAACGGACCATTTGTTAAAATACTGACTACAAATAATAATATCTAGATAATTACTATATTTACGGAATAACTATAACAAAAAAAAATCCAAGTCAAATCTTAGTCGGTTATTTCAAAAATTACATCATAAAGAAAAGTGAAAGGTATTTCCACGAACCACAACTAATAGTCGGTACTTCACCCTTAATAGACTCTTGTCTTCTGAGCTGATCCGCCGGACATGGTACCTGACGACAGTAATGCGGGAAAGGCGGCAGTGAATGATGATGGTCCTAAAGAAAGCATTTTTCGAAGCATGAAAGTGAATGGGCTTTTTTGTTAAACAAGGCTTGTTCTTTCCAGCTACTGCGAGTTTAGGCGCCGTCGTGTAAACACATCCA
>OVBX01003966.1:0-15568 GCA_900406325.1 Erucastrum elatum | reverse complement strand
CTATCAAACCCCTAAGATAGCATATAATCCGCGCTAACAATGTCCATATTTCTTGTAGTGTGTTGTTGGATAATTACTGTTCTGGGATAAATAGAGAGAAAAGAGTTCTCTGATTATAGTTTCTCAGTTAAGTAAACCATTCATTCATGTCTACTTCTCGTTTTCATTTTCTCTCAACAAAGCATAATCTATCAACAAGTTACAATATATTGCACTCACAATAAAAGGTTCTTTAATATTATTTTCTTTTTTTCTCGGACAACACTTTAATATTATTTTCTAAGACCACGAAATGATGAGAAATCATAATTCGCTATTTCCAAACACTGATGATAGAAACGGTAAGGACATTGTCTTAACTTTTGCAACAATTGTGAAGTGTTTCTAAATATAGAGAAAGTTGAGAGAACGCATTGATTTGTGACTTCATCTCCATGTGCATACAATGTTTGCTAGTGTGATCAAGTCCCTAGAAAAACAAGTGTACTAGAGTATGGCGTTGATGAGGCGCACATGGGTTTTGGATTTGGCCTTCGTCATTGTTCAAATGATTGTTACCATTAATTCAAAACAAAATAAATAAATAAATTTGGTTTGCAATTTAGACCAAAAAAAAACATTAGAAAATCACATCTCTTGTTGGCTTTAAAAACAATGTTAAGAAAAGTCAAAACATTATCTTTCCTTGGAAGCAAAATCTTACAACCATCTGGTTTTTACCATCTCTTGCAAGTCATGTTTCATATTAGCTAGGTAATCTTTTGAATGTTTCTCTCGCAACAAGTCCGGACGAACAAAAAATGAAGAAGATGGTTTTGTGGATTCTAAAATCCACAGTGAATTGGCATAATATCATTTTTGGACACTTGTTCATCATGACACTAGCAGTTATATCTTTCATCTTTCTTCTGATGTGTATACACTATGATATTTATCTTGCAAAATACGTGACCAAACATTGCTAACAGTAGTAGGATTGGAACCATAAGAGGCAAGTTGGGTTAACAGGGCACATGGCTACTTCACAAGTCTGTTACTGCATTCTATTCATTGTCCCTCTATTTCAAGCTCTTTGTGCTAACCGTTAATTTCTTTCTGTAATAAGACATATTATACCATGATTTATTGTCTCTTTCACAACTTCACATGTTGTGCATCTACGTTCATTACCCAAATGTTGGTACTTAAAACACTGATTTATAGGCCACATATTATGAAAGAGCTTACGAGATAGAATGTTTAATTACTCGTCATATATAGATCTATAGACGGTAGAGAAAAGAAGAAAATACTATGCCGATTGCCAAGTTAAAGTTACCACTAATTACATTTTGTTAAGCTCTCTGATTTTTAATTTTTATTTTTTATTTTTAGAATAACGAGTATTACTCTAAAATTAATACGCAAATGTGTTCTTCACCACACCCTTTCAAGTACCAATTAGAAAATCTAGTCGAGTATCATGATTGAATAAGTCAGAGAGGCAAGGGTCATTCAACTATTCACCTCACATGTTGTGTGTATCTTTCCTTCTGTATCACATGTTGTAGGAAGCTTTTTGTATGTTTTGTTACCCTTGAAAAATACTATTTCAGAACGTTTCAAGATTTTCAAATTCGAATTTTCTAGTTTTTCAAAAAGGTAACCCTACGGTGTTCAAAAAAAAATGAAAAGGTAACCCAACATTATTTTCAACTGCAACATGCATGTCCGTGTAATATTTAAAAGATAATTATATCTGAAACATATAAAATGATTGTTGTTACTGATCCAACGGCTAATACCTCTAACGAGTTTGTCAAATAGTCACCTAATAAAGATTACACCAATCATTAAACAATAATTATAGTTGTACAGCAGATTATTCATTCAACAGCCGACGTACTCCAAATTAAAATAAACCAAGTATAATCATATACTCGTCAAAATAATTATAAATTATGTGGCGTAGAGTCTGAGAGTGACATTGTAAGTTGATCAAGAAACTCACTAAAATGATTCACAAACAATTATATCAATGCCAAAGCAAACCGAGCTTAACTTATTTCTAATTTTTATGTTTATGTAAATTGGAACTACAGACCTTATGAGCATTCTACCTAAACAAGCATTGATTATAAATTCATAATCTTGGAGGATTAAGCGAAAATCAAGCTGATCAACACCTACTACTAGCCGTTAAATTAATCAAGAAAAAAATGAAAAACAAATTAGCATAGAAAGGGAATCGAATCATCGGTTAAAAAGAAAAGAAACAAAGAAGTTGGAGACACTGGTGGAGTCATGACTCATGACTAATAGGTCCAGTTCGGCTGCCAATCTGTCAGTCAGCCCCACCATTACACTAACAAAAACGAGATCATTTTATTATTATTTAACAAAATAGCTAACAAACAAAAATTTACGAAAAAGAGATAATCGCATCACATGGCCTTCGTCGCTGTAACGTTACTAAACTAGCCGCCAAATTCATTTAAATAATTTTTGTTTTTGTTCTCTTTTTGTTACAAAGTTTCTTTGGTAGAGGTTAATAAACTTTATTTCTTTTGTTTTACCGTTTCCCTAATTATTTTTATTTTTTCATCAAATTTCCCAACTTTTTTTTTGTCAATCTCCCTGTTATTTTGAAAAATCAAAACAATGCATTTAATCTTTTTTTTTATCTCACGAAAGTCGTATGTAAATGAAAAAATAATTCTAGAAACATAAGCAAATGTCAATTTTGACAAGGAAACTAGAAAAAGGAACAATCTTGGAAAAAACATGCATGGTTGACTGGTAAATAGATTTGACCGGGCGAAATACCGGTTATAACCGGTAAACACGAACCGGGTCTCCAACTATAAAAGCACACCTAAACAATTGGTCTCCTCCATACTTCCATCATCATCCTCATTTCGTCTACATCGTCGTCTCTGCAGATTCTCTCTCTCTCTCTCTCTCGTCGGAGTTTCCATTATCACCTGCAGAGCTCACGATCTTATTATTATATTCCTCCGATCTTAGAGAGATGGCGTCGAGAAACTCCGTAGCCGGATTCGCGTTATTCACATTTGTATTCGCCGTCATCTCGTCTCTCGCCGGCGCTCAAACCCTAGCTCCCGCTCCTGCTCCCACCAGCGACGGTAAATATCCGTTTTCCCCTCCCTCGCATTTCCATTCCAGATCTGAATCCCCGTGAAATCTGGAATAACCGATCTCGATCTCTAATCTGTGTGGTTTGATTGGTTAATGATAACAGGGACGTCGATAGATCAAGGGATTGCGTATTTGCTGATGGTGGTGGCGCTTGTGCTGACGTACCTAATCCATCCTCTCGATGCATCTTCTTCCCTCAGCTTCTTCTGATTTTCTTTATCGGTTCTAGTTTGTGGATAACATTCTCTTAAAGAGTCTCTCTCGGCTATTTAATTTGCTCATGATTTGTGATTCTGTCTGTCTTGAATATGATGATGATGATGATGATGATTCCTGGGGATTGAATCTCTCTCTCTCTATTGTTTTCCATCAAATCATATTGTTTGTTCATCCTCTTTCATAATTTAATTTATTCATATTCTTATACTATAGTATGTTTGTGTCATGTTGATTTATATAAATCAGTCACTGCCAGATAAAATTATTCTTTGAAATAATTTCTCGGTCTATTAGAATTTGATATAGTTGTTGTATGGGTTGTTAAAAAAAGAAGATTCAAATGAAATTACCAGAAACATTGACAATTATCACTATTTTTTTAGATTAGCACATTTATAATTGCCATTGGCAATATAGTGTAGTCTCATTATGAAATGTCAAATGATATGAAATAATATATAGTTCAAAAATCATATGGAATCACTCCAATTAATTATGACATTTCACATGTTGCATACCCCTCCCTCCTTGACCATGGAGTTATTGTATTATCCTACGACAAGAATCTCGTGTCGCTAAATAAATAAATAAATAATAATATTCGACTTTAGAAAAAAGTTTCTAAGGAATTTTTCTTTGCCGTGTAATAACCTCGCAAGGTACTTCTTATTGAGTTAGATGCCAAAGATATCTGCATCCCAATGTAATCTTTTGGTAGAGTAACAAAATAGCGTGTTACTGTTGGTGAAAGTGGTGGAGTCCATACTTGACCACTTCGTAAAAGGAAACCACAATGGCTACCGATGGTCCCGCCCGTCCAACTCGTGCCCCTGCTCCACTAAACATCCCTCTCATTCCTCCATCCCTATACATAAACCACCAACATGAAGAAGATCTTTTTTAAGTTTGGAACTTTCTGCTAATATCAACAACTAATAGAGATCTCCTTTTGGCTAATTCATACCTCCAAATCTCAGCCAAGGTTTGTCTTGTGGTCATTTTCATAGCTCTATCTCTATCCTTCTGAATAACCAACAACCATTTCAATGCTATTTAATTTTAATTTCTAGAGCAACCTCAGTGGGACTTAAAGGAGGATGAAGTTATTTAGGTATTTTTTTAACCTCTATTTGACGCCGAGTCTTCGCAACATCAAGTGGGCAAGTAGCTGCAGCAGCAACCGCACCAGCAACAAAACCAGCAGTGAAGTTTGCACCTATTATACTCCCTGCCCTTGGTTCTTCACCCATGAAAGAGAGAATGTTTCTCCTTGTCTAATAGTTGTAAAACAAACAGTCGTCAGCACCAGTGTATATAACACACAATGGAAGATTCTGAATGCTTTCAGAGAAACAAAATAACTCACGGGCTCAAGTATAGACCAGCAGATTGCAGAGAAGGGAACGTCCCGAGCAAGTTGAGCACCAAGACCAGTCCACAACATCCTGTAATTTTGTCCATTACTTGAAGAACCCTTGACTGGATTGACGGCGTCGACTAACGTCTTCCAAACGCCAGGCAGTTTCACACCTCTTTGCGTTCCCTTAAATGCCTACAAACAAAAAGAATCAATCGGTATCCAATCCATTGGTTCTATACGTCTATCTATCCACAAGGATAT
This sequence comes from Erucastrum elatum, assembly GCA_900406325.1. Taxonomy (NCBI): domain Eukaryota; kingdom Viridiplantae; phylum Streptophyta; class Magnoliopsida; order Brassicales; family Brassicaceae; genus Erucastrum; species Erucastrum elatum. Next base: position 10,590 of record OVBX01003966.1, on the reverse strand, counting down.
AACTTAAGCAGGCTATACTATTATGGAGTTGCTAGATTCTCTGCTCATTAAAAGTCTAACAACTGATGAGGGTAATAACGAGTGTTCAAGCCCTTAGGATTTACCTGCATACGCGTCCTCGCCAACTCAACAGGATAAATAGAGATACAAGCCAAAGAGCGTGCCATAGTCCCGGCAACAAGTGGGACATAAGGAGTCAAAGATGGAGACTTCTCCACCGTGAAATCCTCCATGACATTGCGGAAATAATCATAACAAGGCATGTAGATCCCAACCTATTCAAAGAAGAAGTCACACCCAATGATCAAAATACGTAGCAGCAGCAAACATCTTTAGACTCTTTACCAAAAAAAGGACACTCACGGTTGGAACAGCCAAGGCTAGACTAGCGTAAGTACCTCTCCAAAGCCTAGAAAACCCTTCCTGCATAAAGTCGTTCCTGTGAAACTCTACCAATGAGTAAATAATGAACCACCACAAGATTGCATAGTTCTAGAGTCTATGTTACATTACACAAAACTCTACCAATGAGTAAATAGTGATTCACACACCGTTAAAACTCTTTACTGGCATCTTAAACAAGAGAAGACAAGACAAAATGCTTCTAACCTGACGGATAATCTTGATGAACACATCAAGAGTTCCCTTGTACTGATGATCTGAGCATACAGTTGATGAGCCAGTAATACGACACACCCCTGGAGAACTACTACTACTACCTCTTACAATCTGCTGCAATAAACAGAAGATGTAATCAAAATGCTTTAAACAATCAATATTCCACAGCTTATAATCAAACATACCGTGGAATTGGATTCGAAACAGCCAAGACGACAAGAGCCTTGGTACGGAACACCTGCAGCCTGAGCTTGTAACCTTGTCTGCAAAATTACAAACAAAAAGCTCAATCAGATGTTCGCAATCCGGAAAAAAAAAAGAAGTTGGAAAAAGTTCGGAAAACCTTGACGACATCGAGAGGATTGACTATGACCGCCGATATAAAAGCGGCGCCGCCGGCTGATAAAGCTCTTTCTCCGAATCTCAGATTCTCATTTACCATCGGTTTCGATTTCGATTTCGCTTCTTCCACCACCACCATCAGAAATCAATTCAATTGAGCAGATTCAGGTTCTGCCGTTTACTCTCACGTCGCCGTTAATATCAGATTTGCGTAATGCTCTCTAGGGGTTTCCAATTTTGCATGGGGAATCTAAAATAAAAAAGGAAAGAAAATTATTCTGAACATGATTCGTTTGCAACGTTGTTGTTGCCACTGATAATAAAAATCAAGCAGGACACGCCAAAATTGCCGACGTTTTCAAACCTTTTGACCGCACTGCTTGCCGTTTTTTGACTAAGCTTTGTTCACATTATGGGCCTAACACCTCTCTTGCCTAGTGAACTAGCCCACCGGTAAATTAGTATTGAGTTCGGAAAATAAAACCTCGCTGTTTTTAACTTGTTTTCTGTAAACTTCGTGGGGATATTCAGAATTTTGACCAAGTTCATTAATTTTAAGTTTAAACTCAAGATCTTGTTCTTTTGTTTTTTTGTTTTTTTTCCTTTGAAAACTGTCTATTCATCAACAAGAAGAGGGTCTATAATGTTTTATGAAGAAAATTTAAGCGTGATCAGTTGAGAACCAAGCTGGCGAAACCAATAGTAATAAGTGGCATCTTTATATTGGGCCAATCTCACTATGAGCATTTCACCAACTAGCTCTGATACCTAACAAAGAAAAACACATCAATGGTTTTGGCATATTAAAGACAAATCATCATCAATGACTTGGTTGTTTCTTTCCAACAAGGAAATAGTATTTGATAAGTAAAATATGCTATACTAGTATTTTAGCATTATATATATTTGATGTATGGTGTATCAAAATCAAACCACTATTGGCTCAAAACAGTTGCAGAAATGAGTGTGTCATGTTGGAACTAGGTGCAATGTGGAAAGAAGATTTTAACTTCCGGTCAGATTCGATAAAGATGTACAACGCATAACGGTGTCAACATTCAATATGCATTTAGCTTGTTTTGAATTTAACAGTTAGAAAAAAAGAGAAACAAAATTAAAGTAGCCGAAGCCATAACCTACACCTCTTGTAATCATAATGTTTCATGGTGTTGGCTGAAGAAGAAAGACATTGTTCAAATCATTAAAATTTATAATCTTGAGTATGAAGATTTAAAAAAAAAAGGAATGCTAAGTAACTCTCTACAAATTACAGTCTTGGTGTTATAAGGTCTGAATTTACATCAGTTTCTTTCACATTCAAATGTAATACTATTGTTTAAGTGAACAAGTTGTAGGAAAACAACACTCTGTGTCTTTATTCTTTGTCTTTTGCATTGTTGCCTAAATTGACAACAAGATAACAAGCCTTTGAATCTTTGAATCTAAATTGATATTTCACAAGCAATTCTTGGTTTACAAGAGAACCGACGTTAAACCGGGTGAGATATAAGTGTAAAAAGCGTTTTGAGAAGGTATTTACTTAAAAGATCTTATGGGACCCAATTTAATCTCATTGGTACAGAGATCTTGTAGGCAACTTGTCTCACCTCTCAATTTGATTTGGGCCAACCTCTGTCTGATAAAGACATTACCTTTTCCAACGTGGTTCTCTATGGGCTTAGACCCACTTTATTTATTGCTCATCTATGTGAGATATGTATTACAAATTAAAGTCTTTTGAATTTTACTGCGGAAAAACGATTGGTTGATATTGTTTTAAAACATTTTTTTTGGTTTGACTGCCATTTTAAAAACTATTTTCGTATTTACAGAGCATCTCCTACCATACGCATTAAGTTAAATTTTCAGTTTTATTGTAAGAATATAAAGATAATTAAATATAATTCCTCCAAATAGATGAGTGGAGCGTTGCTCGTTGCTTCTTTGCGAGAAAGAAGGTCTCTCCGTAGTCTAGTCGCACTTCGGGAAGCGAAAATGGTCTGGTCCAGTTTTTTAAACACACGAAAGAGACAAATCTAATCAATTGGTCAAATTAAACCTCGAACGGACCAATACTGTTGTCATTGCTGTTTTTGGTGAATGGTCCTTTTTTATTTCTAAAACATCACAGTTCACAGACCCCTTTCTATTATTTTGAGTTTCTCAAATAAGATTTCTTTTTCTTTTTGGATTGTCTATTTTGATTACACTCTCGTCACAATTGGGAAAAAATGATGAAGAAAAAACATAGTTAGTAGAAATGCAAGAAAGTCTACAATGAAATATAAAACATTTCCAAAAGTAGGAAGAGAGTGACAGGTTAAAACCATGTGAATAAATTAATGGCAAGTTTACAAGACGTTTCCGTAATCATATTAAGAAACGTCGTAATCTAAAGTTTGATACATTAGAAAAAATAAATTAAATAAATCATAGTGGGAGACTAAGGTCAGCGACAGGATCATGAGAAGTCTTCATCTTCATTGGAAGACTCTTTCCTTTAAATTTCCATTTCCAAAACAGAAGAGTCTGTGGTCTTTGACATAAAGACATCTAAGTTCATGTCCCAATACATTGTCTTTCTCTTCTCAACACTGTTTCATTGCTTTTAACTACTCGATTACTCTCCGTATACGGTTGATGTATACCAAACTTTGTGGTAATGCTTATTTTCGCTGTTTGTGTTCAATCAAATTAACTATTTTGCATAGACCTGAATTTCGGATACAAGAAGTAAAGCGTGTAGTAATTGGTTGCCTTTAAAATCAAATGGTGTTAAAGTAGAGACAATTTGTAGGGTTAGATATCCTATTAGATATGATTCAGTGAGTTGGTTCTTCACATTAATGGGCATTGTTGCTCTGACACTCAGTACCAAAAAGTTACACTGGAGTAGATATATGCGTAATTGTACATTGCTATACAAAACAATCTGTTATCATTTTGATAGAATGTTTAAATTAGATTTTTAGTCGATTTGGTCTTTGATAGGTAGGATCTTATAGTAAATTTCGGTTCACTTTAATTATTTATTGTTAGGAGTTGGGACATAGGAGAAGAGTTTGATTTGATGTTTTTCATGTATAATGACATGTCACACACAAACCCCACACAGTGAGATTCATGGGAAGGAACAAAAGACAAAGATTTACATTTATTATAAAGATATAGTAGTAGTAGAATAGAATTAATAACAATATATACTCTATATACTGCTTCCTTGCATAGTGGCAAACATACTCGGAAAAAAAAAGGAAAAATCAAAACAACACAAAGCTCCCCCAAATCCCCAATTCAAAACCCCTTAAAACTCTCACTGATTAAAATATCTAATTACTACTATATTTACTCGCATCTTAAATTTTTAAAAATCAAGAATAATTAAAAAGATCCCTAATAAAAATAGAATCCGTTACGCTTCTCCGGGATCCCCTTCTGCTTCCAGAGCCGTACACCTTGGTCGAACTGGGAAAAAAAGTTGAAAACGGACGACCAAGAATGCATCACCGTCGTTATCATCCAAACCACTCATCACTCTCCGAAAAAATGAAAAATGAAAAAAAGAAAACGAGATAAAGTCTTCTTCACTCAGTCATCCTTGAAAAACTCATCCCAAGAACTGCTGAAATCACCGATCACACCTAAAGGAAAACCCTCAGAAGAGTTATTGTTCGGTGTTTCGTCAAGAAACAAAGGATCAGGGGTAAATTCGGAATCCCACAAACAATCTCTCGCGGGAAACAGTTCATGAGTCAAGAAAAACGGATCAGGAGTTTCTTGATCGGCCGCGACTGGCTCAGTCTCTTCGTCACGACTAAACCGGAGAACAGAAGTAGGAGAACGCATGCTGGACTGAGAAGACTCCCTCGCCGAGTCCCCACGCGAGACCGTCTCGACGTCGATCACCGGAGTTTTCGTTCTCGCCGGACTTGAAGGAGGAGTAAGAATATTCGTCTGAGCGTTGCTCCCTTTGATCCGAATCGCGGCTTTATCGTAACCGATGGCAGCTTCCTCCGCCGTGTTGAACGTTCCGATCCACACTCGTGCTCCCTTCGAAGGATCGCGAATCTCCGCCGCGTATTTCCCCCAGGGACGTTGTCTCACTCCTCTGTACTTCACCACCGGCTTCGCCGATCCGTGATCAGCCGCCGCAGACGCTTTGTTCGTCGGTTTCTTGCGTTTCGCAGCTTCTTGGAATCTAATTTCTTCCACGTAACGTTTCACTCTCTTCGACACCACTCTGTCGTTTTCCTCGTCGCTTGAGGAATCGGTAGCGCATGGATCGGTCACTGTGATTTTCACAACCTTAGGGCAACCGTTGAGAGGTTGTTGATCTGTTAGTAGCTTCCGGTGAACCGTGTACTTGACGTCTCTCCTCTCTCGGCTTTTCATTTTTTCTCTCTTAGAAGAATACACACAAACAAGACAGAGACTAGAGAGACAGAGCAAGAGAGTAGATTTAGGATTTAACAGTTACGAAGAGAGAAAGAAGAGTCAAAAAGGCTACGAGTAAATCGTCGTTTGTTATTTAGTAACATCCTTTTTAAATATAGCCACGCCTTATTTATTGCTTTTTCCATTTTTTGAATTATTTTCTTTTCATTTTTCTCACTTTCCTTTATTATTTTGGAAGATTTCATTTTTTTTTAAATCGGAAAGATAGCATTTTTATTGTGAAATTTCCGAGAATGTTAAAAGCTTTTTTAAAATGTCATAATTATGTTTTCTCTTAGTACTAAAACGGCTTTTTAACATTAAGAGAGAGATTAGTGGCGCTTCAAACGACTAGCCACTTCTCCTGATTTGTGAGCTAGACTATCGACACTTGGCATAGTTCATTTTGGTTTAAATTGCCGGTTCTTTCTTCCTGTTTAATGGTTTTCATAGCTTGGTTTACAAGCAACTTAAGCGATCTCAACGCGTGATGCATGTTCGTGTACGGCACGTGCTTGTGAGAAGAAATGGGCCTTCTGTCACGTGAGACTGGTCATAATAGTGTCACTCACACTGCTTTTGACCCACTACGATCATTATGAATTTTATGGTAATGATGTTTATGGAATGTTTGTTGAAAAGCTTTGGGAAAGGACGTTGTTATTATTATGATCTCGTCATAATTTGAATGTGCCTGTGATTATTTTATTTTTTTTGGAAATTATGATGTGTTTGCTTGGAGATCAAGTGACTGCAGCCCCAAATGCTTTCCATATTATAGTTATATTCACTACTCATCGTTAACACTGGACTTGAATTAGGGAGCAAAATTTGGAAGTTTTGTTCAAATGATAGGTATTTTTCTATATCTATATATATACTAAGGCACTTAACGTATTAAGTTTATGGTCAAACTTGGATGTTCTCAATCAGTGTTACAGAAAACTTGGATGTTCTCAATCCAATTTAAGTGTTACTAAAAACTTGGATGTTCTAACGAGTTAATATAGAGATAAAGATAGGAAAACTTGTTTCCTCTAATATTTCTCTTCATGGTCCACTGAATTTTTAACCTACGCAGGTTCTTATGTATATATAGATATGGACGTGGATACATCTTCTTTCATAAGTTTTGTGATACAAATTGGGGGGTCATAGCCAAATCTTTGGTCAAAGTAATTGTTTAATAACGATTTGAGATGAAATACAATTAGATATAAATTAGCATATCCTTAGTGGAATGATATATGGAGTATAATAATATATAATAAATTATGTAGTATATGGTGTGCGTTAATCTACTGATAGAAAATGAGAGAAAATCGAAAGAGAATTTGGACTATCTTAATCTAAGGGTCACATGAAGAACGTTGTAGATAAAGTGATCAGAAAGAAGTTGCACGATATTAGCTAAAGCATGAGATTTTGTTTGTTAGATACATGTAGAATTTTTTTTTTGGTTATATATTTGAGGTATGAGTTGGTGTAGGTAGGAAACGAGATGGTCTTTTTTTATTTCGTTGTTGTCTCTATGTCTTTCTTTTTGTTTGTTTAGTTGAGGAGTAATACATCCTCACCAATCAACTAACAAGCATACAAACCTACACTTAACATTTGCAGATTTATATTTCAGATATTAATTCTCTAAGTAAACAATATATAACATGTATGTCAAATGTTTAATGGCACCTCTTTATAGTTTAAAGTTTAAAGTTGTGATTTGAATAAATGGAATCAATGTAAACGTGAAAAAGGAGGGATAAGTATTCAACAGAAAATATAGTTTAAATTTTCAACATTTGATAAACGTAACAAACTAAATACGTATCTACACATATCCAAACTGATCTGAGAGAACGGTGATGGAGTCTCTCTTTGATCCCTTTTTTTTTGTCTGACCACTCGTCATTCTCTCACTTGTTCTATCTAATTACATTTAAACTGTTTCAATAATTCAGAACAGAATGTTAAATTATTTCTAAGACATAATGTTAAATTTTTACAGTTGAGAATGTACGGTAATTAGGATAGAACAAGTGAAATATAATGTTCTCTTATCATTTTAAAAATATAATGCTAGATTTTTCCAGCTGACACACTTGAATGAAAATTTTACAATACAGCTCGATCTCTATAATGATACACATGCAGGAATAAAACAGAGTAAGTGATAAGAGTGACTTTTTCTGTTGGGACTTCTTAGTTAATTGTATACAGATTTGGACTTCTCTTTGCCAACTGTTAGCTATTATACCATTCACTAATTGTTGACGATAAACATAGTAAACCCAACAGCATAATTCAATTTAACAAGGATCTACCTGTTGAATGAAGATTATCTGATATAATGTTGTATCCTTTACTACTTGTCTGTAATACAATCTGTTAGCAACTTAGCATTACGTTTTCAACAAATTATTTACGGAGCCTGCTTTATGAACNCCACTCTGACAACATTTATCTCTGATTTTTTTTTTATTTCGAAACGCACATATCTCTCTGATTTAAGAAAGCATTTCAGCTCACATATCTTCTTAAGCCCATTACTGTTCTCCAATATTTACTTAAGCAAACTTGTAAAACCATGTTCAATTTCCACTTTAACAGAAAAAAATTAACTACGTCTAAAAAATCTGCTGGACAATTCTACGGTAGACAATCAAATCGACTAGTGTGTGGAGTTTGTGCTAATATTAGTGACTTTGCAGAAAACATTCTGAATTTTAAATTAAAGGCATAACAACACAAACACTTACGCTTAAACCACTAACCTATGATATCCGATGGTAACTGCGAAGTTTTGTATTCAAATTCTAAGCTCAACAACAAATTCCCACCCTTTCACATATACAAAAAATCCCAAATATACACAAAAATGTCGAAATATATTACATAATGCTTCCCTCGCAAAGCACACCTCACACAATATATTACACTCAAGAAAAAATATGTCACACACGAAAAATAACGACACAACACTCTATATGTTCCACCTCAATAGTCAAATGCACATGAGTATTCGATCTAGCAATAAACAATTATACAAAACACGAAAATTCGGATATAAAGAGGAAAAAGTGTATATATACGCATCTACAGAGTTATAGTTACACACCATATATTCAAACGAGTGTTAAAGACTGCCGCCATTTTACAAAATCACTCCGTAAGTCGTCTTCCTTCCTCCTTACTTTAAATTCACCCTGCCATATATGAATATCATCATTCACTAACTAACACATAAAAGAATCAAACTTTCGATTAAATCAACATTTAAAAACACGATCTTAACTCTTGTTAATCTTACCATTTGAGTGTGTTAAGGATGCATTTAGGCGAGTCAGTATCAAGCTTGCTCAAACTAACACCACCGCATCTCAAATTAACAGCGAGCATCCCGATCTTAATCCCTCCGACACCTAACCCAACTTTCGTCTTCGCAACAACGTTAATCACCAGATCCTTACTCTGAAACTTGGACGCGAGCCTCTTCGCCAACCCTCTATCCACGAGCTGGTTCTTCACCGACGTCTCAACCTTCACGCTCGTCGAGTTCTTCGGCCCTTGCCTAAACCCCTCGATCGTCGCGTCTCCCATCGGGGTCTCGTCGTTCCCGCTCCCGACGCTCATGTCCACGGCCGTGTCTCCGTAGTAGAAAACGAGCTTGGTGTTGGGGTTCCTCATCTCCACGCGGGCTACAGCCGTGGAAGAGAGGGAGGAGCCGTCGGGATCGTCGGTGAGTTTGAAGCCGTCGAGGCGGAAGGAGGAGAGGCTGAAGGTGGGGAGCTTGGGGTCGAACCAGAGGTAGAAGATGGCGGTGGCGATTAGGAAGAGGAAGATGAGGAGGACGATGGTGATGCAGACGCAGCAGCAGCATGATTTGAAACAGTTTCGGCGTCTTCGCTTTGGTCGGAAGGAAGTAGGCATTCCCGCGGCGGTTTTTCTCGTGGGTGGTGGTTGTTGTGGGGGTCTTGATGCGACGGGAGGTGGAGGAGGAGGAGGTTGGGGAGAGGGCGTGTTTGGATCTCTGTATCCTGGTGGTTTTTGAAGAACTGGTTTCATTGGATAATCTGCCATTTTATTTGATTTGAAAACCCCGAATCGATTAAAGAATGAATCTCTCTGATTTATTGTTTATTTCTAAAGCGATTGATCAAGAAACAGATTTTGATGATGATGATGATTGAAAAAGAGATTGGAAACTTGGTTTCCAAGAGAGAGAGAGAGAGAGACAGGAACTATGTGTTGTGTTGTCGGAAATGGAGAGACGTGAGGATGAGAGTTAGTTTGAAACCGATACTCACGCGCGCCGTTTTTTAAAAATGCTGACGTGGTCCCTCTTTTTGCTCTTTACCCTCCAGGAATTGTAGCCAAAATAAAGATCTTATCTATATATAGGAAACCTCACTATACCGCAGCACAATGGTTATGGTTGCCCATTGATTATTACTGTTCTCATTATGGAGCTTACTTCTGCTATTTGTCAAATGCGTCACAGAAGATCTCCAGGACCGTAACTTGTAGCTGAAATTTGCATAAGCCTTTAGCCTATGTCTTGTAATGCACGTTAAAACGGATGAGAGATTGGTGATTCTATGCTGGATAAATAGAGCAGTTTGGGGACCCCGGACCCCTGAACCAAAACTATTGTTAGTGGTGGTGAAGTTGACGTAATCGGAACCTGAGATGCTGAGGTAATCCAAGTTTATTTATCAAGAGGATTTCTCTGATTATCAGTTTCTCCTTTAAATTCATTACTATTAGCTCTAAACTTATGCATGGTGCTGCTTCTGCCATTGTTCATAAACTGAGAAATTACTCAAGCAATCATATGAGGAAGTGGGTCACAAGAATACTATAACATGGCTTATTGGAGATAATGACACTAATACTTAGAGATCTGTATAAAGTATGAGATAATGATGTAGAGTAGTTATCCTAACCAAGTTGGTGAAGGCTCTTGTATAAATACTCTTATATTGTGATGAATAAAGGCAAGCTATTCTATAAACTTGCATAGTACAAGAGGAACGGAGATCAAAATAAATACTTTCCTCAGAACTGTCAAAACGATAAACAAATTTCATAATGAGCGGTCAAGATTCAAAACAAGTTGTGGTGAAATAAAGTGATACGTGTTAGAGTATATATATGATTTAGATATTGTGTATCTTATAGATCTCCTAGATATTCTCT
>OVBX01003965.1:0-15570 GCA_900406325.1 Erucastrum elatum | reverse complement strand
TCCAACATGCAAAGAAAATTATAAGTAAGTCTGCGGATCCAGTTGGGCCGAGAGGTCAGGACCGGGTCTTACACGTACACTCATCCAGCTTCTTAAGATTGGTTCATATAACATCAAAATAAATCAACATATTTGACCATTATGAAGGTGTAAAACGTTGTGCNTAAAGGTAAGATTTAGTTTCCCGAATATCTTAGACAAAAAGTTAGATTTGAATTGATTTGTTCCTTTAAAAAATCGAATCTCTCAATTCTAAAATATACACTAAATAATCTTTTATAGCAAAACCACTTCTCCAAGTTGATTTACTATGCCTACAATATCAGATTTAATGATATCACAAGTTTTAAAAATCGGTTATGGAAAATATCATTATCCAAATTTATTCTGTCAAACCTTAAATCTAAGAGACAATATAATCGATGTTCTTAGTATTTACTATGATTAACGTAATTGATTATCGAATATTCGTTTCCTTGATATCAAAGTTTTTTAAGATTTTTAAAGATGATCCAGTTTTTAAGACTTTTTTATATCAGATCTTATTAGACGATATGTTTTATTCATTTAACCAAACACCAAATAAAATAACTCACCAAAACTAAGTATTATATAACTCAAAACTATATAATTTAAAATAACTTACAACATTTTAAAATTTCGTAAATCAAACAATAAACTCGTCCGGTCGGACGGGTCATGATCTAGTAGTATAGTTTATTACTCCCTCCGTTCCTTAAAGATGATTGTTCTGGAAAAAAATTGTTTCAAAAAGATAGTATTTTTATTTTTTCAATGTATGATTTTATGAAAAATTGTAAGTTTCAAAAAAGTTAATGGTGTTTATTGAATTTTTATTGGCTAAAAGTTATTAAAAATTATTATTTATAAAGAACAATGCATTTACAATCAAAATTAATGGATTTTTTTAATATATGTGAAAATTCTAGAACTACTATCTTCTAAAAACAGATGGAGTATTATTTGCTTAAGTGATGTACATGCATAAACAAACACGTTGCCTCCGTGAACCAAAATTAAACAGATTAAATTCAGAAGTCTTAACAATAAGAAATCTAACCAATAGCCGCCATGAAGGTATGTGATGGGCCTCTGGCCCTGTGATCTAAGGTCCAATTATGATTCTAAGATCAGGGTTAAACAGTAAAAGTATACACTAATCAACAAAAACCATTCGAACGGTGATAAAAACTGATAATTATCTGTGAAATTAATAAAATTGAAAAAGCACTAATTGACAAAAACAGAGGAAGCGTGTTGAGTTCAGGTCATAACACGGAAGAGGAACCTGTCTCTCTCAAACCTCCCAGATAGCAGTATCAGTTCCTATCTCCCGGTTCGGTTTTTTATCCTTTCCTCATCACTTTTTTCTCTAACCAATCCATTCATTCGCGTCTCCTCACCAACTTCAAACTCTAATCTCATTCCGTATAGTTTCGATCTGTTGACCTTTTTTTTATACATCAGTTATAGATAATCCTCTCTCTGTTCTTGCTCATGTTTATAGATTGATTCTTGTTGGTTTTGTGGAAAAACAAAGAGATTATGTTAATCCTTTGAATCAGTGATAGATTGTTCTCGCATTGAGGTCAAAGTCAATATATAATCATCCTGGATATACATTGTCATTTATTATTATTTTGTAATCAATAACGCTTGATGTTACTAGATTCTAAGATGATGGTTTTTTTTTTTTTTNTTTTTTTTTTTTTTGCAGCTTGTTGTAATATCCAAATCATATATTCATTTGAGAATCATAGAAAAGTTATTTCCATTACGGTGGATGTTACTTTCAAGGTTGAAGATATTGTTCAAGCGCCTTTACCTGGCTACGTGGCTCCGACAGCAGTCAGCTTCAGCCCTGATGATTCTCTGATCACTTACTTGTTTAGCCCCGAAGAGAATTTGAACAGGAGAGTGTACGCCTTTGATGTCAACAGAGGAGAGTCTAGTCTTGTTTTCAGTCCACCTGACGGTGGAATTGATGAGAGCAACATCTCACCGGAGGAGAAGCTGAGAAGGGAGAGGCTACGGGAGCGAGGGTTAGGAGTGACTCGTTATGAATGGGTCAAGACTAACTTGAAGATGAAATTCATCGTCGTGCCGTTACCTGCTGGGGTTGGTTCTCTCTTATTCATGTTTATTGATATGTGACATTGTTTTTTGTAGAGTCTAATCTTGAGACATTGTGACATTGCTTAGGTGTATATGAAGGATCTTTGTTCATCACCAAATCCAGAGCTGATAGTTCCAAGCTCACCAACTTCTCCAATCATTGATCCTCGTCTATCTCCTAATGGATTACTCCTTGCATACGTGAAAGACTCCGAGTTACATGTCATGAACTTGTTGAAAAACCAGACTCAACAGTTAACAAACGGTGCTAACGGAAGCACACTGGTTAGTAGAAAAAAAACACTCTCTTCTTTTGTCTCATTAGTTTCTCATTTGTGTGCTTTGTTTACTTCAAGACTCATGGTCTTGCTGAGTACATAGCTCAGGAAGAGATGGACCGTAGAAACGGGTACTGGTGGTCGTTAGACAGCAAGTTCATCGCCTACACTGAAGTAGACTCCTCGCAGATACCTCTCTTCAGAATCATGCACCAGGGGAAAAGCTCCGTTGGTTTAGACGCGCAAGAAGACCATGCTTACCCCTTCGCAGGAGCTCTCAACTCCACGGTCCGTCTCGGTGTAGTTTCTTCAACCGGTGGTGGGAAAACGACCTGGATGGATCTAGTCTGCGGAGGAAGAGATGAAGAAGAGTATCTTGGTAGAGTCAGCTGGATGCCAGGGAACGTTTTGGCGGTTCAGGTTCTGAACAGGTCGCAGAAGAAACTCAAACTCATCAGGTTTGATGTAAAGACAGGTCAGGGAAACATAATCTTGACCGAAGAGTCTGATACTTGGGTGACTTTACATGACTGCTTCACACCTCTAGAGAACGTCCCTTCGTCTTCAGGAGGATTCATTTGGGCTAGTGAGAGGACTGGTTACAGACATTTGTATCTTTATGGCTCTAATGGGACTTGTCTTGGTGCTATTACTAGTGGTGAGTGGGTGGTTGAGCAGATAGCAGGGGTAAATGAGTCAATGCGTTTAGTTTACTTCACGGCTACTCTTGATGGAGCGCTCGAGACTCATCTTTACTGCGCCAAGCTGGAAGCTAACTCTCAACAACAACCGATGAGGCTTACACAAGGGAAAGGGAAACACATCGTTGTGTTAGATCACCAGTTGAAGAGCTTTGTGGATGTTCATGATTCGGTTGATTCTCCTCCACGTGTCACTCTCTGCTCTTTGAGCGATGGGACTGTGCTGAAGATACTCTACGAGCAGACATCTCCGTTACCATTAGTGAAACGACTTGAACTTGAGGCTCCTGAGTTTGTTCAAATACTAGCTAACGATGGAAAGACAATGCTGTACGGTGCGGTTTACAGACCGGACAGTTCGAAGTTCGGTCCTCCTCCTTATAAGACGATGATCAATGTCTATGGAGGTCCTAGTGTTCAGCTGGTGCAAGACTCTTGGATCAATACAGTTGACATGAGGACTCAGTTCTTGAGAAGCAGAGGCGTCTTGGTTTTCAAGGTTTTAACTAATATCTTTATCCTCACGCTTAGTTTGAATAAATATATTTATTTTATTACAGATTGATATATTTTATTTTGCAGCTTGACAACAGAGGAACTGCGCGGCGCGGTTTGAAATTTGAGTCTTGGATCAAACACAACTGCGGAAACGTTGATGCAGAGGACCAAGTAACCGGAGCCAAGTGGCTTATCGAGCGAGGTTTAGCTAAACCGGAACACATTGGTGTCTACGGTTGGAGTTACGGTGGGTATCTCTCGGCTACGCTCTTGACTAAGTACCCTGAGATCTTTAAATGTGCTGTATCTGGTGCTCCTGTGACTTCTTGGGACGGGTATGATACGTTCTACACGGAGAAGTACATGGACATGCCTGATGATGATTTGTACGTGAAGAGCTCGGTGATGGAGCATGTGGGGAACTTGAGGGATGAGCAGAAGCTGATGTTGGTGCATGGGATGATGGATGAGAATGTGCATTTTAGGCACACGGGGAGGCTTGTGAACGCGCTTGTGGAGGAGGGGAAGAGGTATGAGTTGTTGATATTTCCTGATGAGAGGCATATGCCGAGGAAGGTGAAGGACCGTGTTTATATGGAACGGAGGATTTGGGAGTTCATAGAGAAGAGCTTGTGAAAAGGTATAAATTTCGCAAACTTTGTTGTTTTTGTTTCCTTTGTTCTTGGTGGTTAAAAATGATACCCTCTCATCCCCCCCCTATTGATTTGGTTATAAATTTCATTTTGTTATCATAATTCATAAATGGTTAATACTGGTTTAATTCGTTAATCATATTTCTTTATCTGTTCTTTAAAACCTAATCCGAGGGCAGGTTCTGAGCAAAATCTATTAAAACATCAAATTTTTTTTTTTGTAAACTAAAAATACAGATAAATTAATAATCTCTATAAATGTAATTCATAAATTTGTTAGTTCCAATTTGAACTGATTTAAAATTTAACACAAATCAATAAAATAATAAGATAATATTTTTTAAATTTTTTTTTATGTAAATATATAGTCTCCTTAAAATTATAAATTAATAATTAATATGTATACATATTTTATATAAGTAAAAACCTATTGCCATATTGTTTGTTTAATATTCACAATAGAATTATCTTTATATTTTCTTAACATTTAATATATTTTGATGAAATTTTGTAATATTATATCAAAAACCACATTCAAGTTCTATGTAATATATAATAAAATTAAAACAATATAATAAAATTAATTTAATGTAAAATTTCAAAAAATAAAAATTAATGTATATACACTAATCAAATATATTTTTTTATCTTAGAATGAGTATATTTTAAAATAAGAAATCTAAATAAAGAAATTTTTGTAAATTAATATCTCTATAAATTAATAAAAGTTCAAAATTGCAACATTATTAATATATAGAGGTTCTACTGTATTTCAGATTTTGTAACTTTCAAACAATAAAAGTATATTTTACTAGATGATGATGACAAAAAATATAAAAATAAATGAATAATTTATCTCATCTAAAAAGATGAGAGTTGGAAAAAAAAACAAAGGGCCCAAAGCCGAAGGCTCAATGGGTCTTATTTAATTGCCGTGGAGAGGAGGAGTTCACGTCGTTAGAAAAGGCATGAAACTTCCGTCAAAACGTCAGCCAGGTCAAAACCTATAAATAGGACCCCCCTCATTTCGCTGCTGTTCAAAGGTGACTTGTCACTGTGTTTCCATTCTCGCATAATTCGCGACGAGTAGATTTTAGTCGAATCAGTTCGGATCTCACCTACTCGATTGATTCATCTGCTTCACGGATTTTTTTTATTCCGAGGTATGATCCATTTTAAAAAAATTTCGATTTCTTTCGCATCTCTTCTGATCATGAATGGTTAGTTGTATCTGTTCAACGATCGGTGAAGGTGAAAACTGTGGATGCTTGTTTGTTAAGATGATTACGAGATTTCTATTTAGTGATGAACAATGGATAGTATCAGTATGAAACCGTTATCAGTATGTTGATAGAACTTGTTTCAGATGTATAAGTGTGAGAATATAACCTATAATTAACTTTAATATAGTCAGATATAAAACTTTGAATGACTTAGGCCAGGCTGTATTGGCTTTAGATAAAGACGTTGACCTGAAACCTTATTTGTGGTGGTTGTTTGGTTATGCTTTTTTTATAGCTAATTTTAGCTTATGAAGATTTACTAATTATGTAAGATTAAGACCAAAAGTTTTCAAAGGTTATATAGAGTCTGCTAAGATAAAGCTTAAGAGTCTTGTTCATCATCCATACAAGAGAGGTTGGCTTGAACCTCTTTTTTTTTTTTCTCCTTTTCTCTAAAGGTTTATATATAGAGTGGGATTAGACAAAATTGTAGACTTGTTCATCATCCATACAAGAGAGAAGAGGTTAACATTAACCCTTTTTTCTTCATTTTAAGGTAAAATATTTTGTGTTTGATCTGAACATTTTTAAATCTTGTTTAATCTGTGGTTAATTTGGAATATTGATTTGAATTTCCCTTTGTATTAGTTTCGTTTAGTAATAATACATCATTGAATATCCCTGACTGATTCCTTCGGTTATTGTTCATTCAGGTTCTTTGCCGGTAATGCAAATGAAAGGGTAACCAAAAGGTGGTTTGGGATTGGTTTAAGTTCAGTATGAATCCTTGAGAGATATTTGCTTGGCAAAGATGTGAATTACAAAACCTATTGTTTAGAGTTCCTGAATCCGTGCAGGGAACTTGGTCTCTTTTTAAAGTACACGGAAGAATATTAAAGGTTTTGAGTTTCCAGCTCTTGAGGATTTAGAACAGAAGCTGTTTAGTTGGTATGTCATTTGCTAGTGTAGCTTTATGTCCAGCCCTGGAAGACGTTGTCAACTTCCCACGGTTTGGTTTGAACTTAGACGACCCAATCCTGATACTCCTGAACATCGCCGAATCTCTGAACCCGATGCGGGTCATGGAGTCGGATTCTCTAGCGTCCGTGAAGTTGACGATTCAGAGTATCAAGGGATTTTTGTTGAAGAAGCAGAAGCTGCTCTATGATGGTAGAGAGCTAGCTCGAGACTACGTTCTCGCCAATGAGAAGCTGTTGCATTTGGTTATCAAGCTCTCTGATCTCCAATCCATCTCTTTGAAGTCCTTTGGTGGTAAGGTGGTTGAGCTCTTTGTTGAGAGGAGTAGAAGCGTTGGTTACGTGAAGCAGAAGTTAAGCGAGCTCGGGAGTAGTAGTAGTGCATGGGATCATGAACTCACGTTGGATGGTGAAGGGCTGGATGATGACCAGAGACTCGTCACTGATCTCTGTAAAAACGGAGAGAATGTGGTTCACTTGCTGATTAAAAAATCATCTAAAGATTTCTTTGTGGAGCCTCTTGTTATTAACCGTGAGATTGAACTTCCTTCATTGCTTAAAGAGCTTATCAGCTCAACTATAGAGGGCTTAGGGAAAGGAAACGCCCCCATCAAGTCATCTGATGGGTCAGGTGGAGCTTACTTCATGCAAAACCAATCCGGACACAAGTACGTATCCGTCTTCAAACCAATAGACGAGGAGCCAATGGCTGTGAACAATCCACACGGACAACCTCTTTCACATGACGGAGAAGGACTAAAGAAAGGCACACAAGTCGGTGAAGGAGCTTTTAGAGAAGTGGCAGCGTACATTTTGGACTATCCCATGACCGGACCACGAGCTTTTCCTCATGATCAACCCGGTTTCTCTGGAGTTCCACCTACAACAATGGTCAAATGCTTGCATAAAGACTTCAACCATCCCAATGGTTATAGTTCCTCTCAAGAGAACGCGAAGATTGGTTCGTTGCAGATGTTTGTGAGTAACGTTGGAACTTGTGAAGATATGGGATACGGAGTCTTCCCTGTTGATCAGGTTCACAAGATATCGGTTCTTGACATTAGGCTTGCTAATGCAGATCGTCATGGTGGTAACATTTTGGTTAGCCGAGATGGAAATGATGGTCAGATTGTGCTTACTCCTATCGACCATGGCTATTGCTTTCCGAATAAGGTAAGCGTTTACGTTTGTTTCATTTATATTTTGAGTATCTGGACTTAAAACAAACTTATTTGTTCAGTTTGAAGACTGCACATTCGAGTGGCTATATTGGCCTCAAGCAAAAGAGCCATACTCTTCGGAGACATTGGATTACATCAAATCCTTGGACGCTGAGCAAGACATTGAACTTCTGAGGTTCCACGGTTGGGAGATTCCGAATTCATGCGCTCGTGTCTTCCGCATCTCTACCATGCTTCTCAAGAAAGGTGCTGCAAAGGGTCTAACACCTTTTGCCATTGGAAACATTATGTGCAGAGAAACACTGGAGAAAGAATCTGTGATCGAACATATCATCTGTGATGCAGAAGCCTTACTGTCCGAAAAGACAACGGAAGAGGAATTTATCAGCACCGTCTCTGCTATTATGGATCAATACCTCGACCAGTATACTCTGAACTGAAAATATCTTTTACCACAGCCACAATATTCCACTCATGACTGTGTATATCCGGTGTCCATAACAATAAATAAGCGTCACTGTCTTTGAACTCAATCTTATAGCTTTTGGAAAAAGTGGTTTGGTAATGATGATTGGGTTTATAGAATCGTCATGCTTCTGTGGTTTGTTGGGTTTGAAACCTTCATGTGTTACTTTTTTCAGTTCTGGATGATGAACAAGTCTTTTACATATATATTATACTACGATTTCAAAATATCATAATGGATGATGAACATGTCATTTACATATTTCGTGGACAACGTGTTCAAAATTTGTCGCAGTTCATACAGGTTCGTATATGTTAGATTAATAATATTATATGCTCGATGGAATAAGATTATTTTGCTTTGAAGTAACACTGTAAATATATTTTATTAGTAAGTTGTAAAGTATTCTCTTATATTAAGTTCTACTCAGTTTCAATATAAGCTTAATTACTTTTTTTTCCGTTTTGATCACTTGTTTTCTATGTATTAAATGTAGGGTTTATTTGTGAAATAGTCAAAAGAAGAGAAATTGGTTTTGTAGAGAGAAGGTAGAGAGAGATAGGAAGAGAGAAGAAGTGGAGGATGTTAGTTTGCTTAGTAAGTGAATTTTGTTTTTTTTTTTTGGTGTTATACCACCCAATTTCTTTTAAATGTAAGGTGTAACATTTTCCATGCTCAAGAGCCATGCATGAGAAATGACGAGACAGTCTTGAGGAAAAAAGAAAAAAATATTTAAATATTTTTTAAAAAATAATAATACATGATATTTTAGTTGAGAGGTCTTTTAATTACATACTGTAGTTTCTTAATTTATGTATAAAAAATGTAAACACTTCTCAATATACAGTAGCATTAATTCAAAGAGTTTGACCCACAAACAAAATAATTCAAAGAGCTTTTTCAACAAACGTTTCAGACACATGGAAATTAAATAACAACCACAAAAGAAAAATTGAAGAAACCGAATAAGGCTAGATACATGGATGGTTCCCAAACCAATACGAATAGAAGTCCTTATAAAAGGGGTACTCAAGAGGAGGATGATGACTTCATGTCCAGACAGAGTTAAGAAGGCCTAATGCTGCCTGTTTTCCAGTTTGCACGACGGGCAGAGTTTTCCTCCCACCATTGCGCAAGAGCATGAGCCTCCTTAAACTCATACCACAGTCGCTTAAGCACATTATCTGCCTCAGCAACAGTTGGTTCATTCATGTTAACCGTTATATCGGCTGACAAAAGAAGTTGAATAGGTTCTCCTTCTTCTATTCCGAGAAGTTTACTCTTAATAGAGATTCCAGCACCGATACTCTCAATTTTGCCTAACCAGATATCAGCCATGCGGTTTTTGTGTTTCAAATCACCAACGTATTCTGCACAGACTATATCTGATGGGTTCACATATACGTAAGGTGTCCACGCTGCTAATCCTGGATCGTGTTGCTGATAATCAATGATGAAACAAAAAAATAAAGGAAATTGTCAAGAGAAGATCACCAAACCATATAAGCTGTTTTAGTTAGTCTGTAATATATCCAATATGCTTTTGGGTGAAACAAACTAATTGAAGTGCATTTTTAACTACAAGATCACTATTTTAACTGAACCAGTAATCCTACAATATGAGGGTCTTAAACAATTTAGTGAACACTTAAGTAATTAAAAAAATGTTTTAAACAATTTAGATGGCTTGTTTATATTAATTTGATTTTTTTAACATCAAAGCTAATGTTTCATTTGGCTATGCAATCAACTTTTTAGTAGAGCAAAAGTTTCAAGTTTTTTTTTGTAACTTTAAAAAAAAGTTTCAAGTTCTTAGGTAATAAAAATATATTATTTACCAGGCTATCAGAGAGCACTACGGCTATGGCCCCTTTGAAGAGACTCTCGGTGAATCGAAACACGCCCTTAAACACACCAAAATCAATTAGTTTCTCTATAGGAAAAGACGAGTGTGGCGGGTTGAATGCGTAAGTCTCGAGGGGGGATCCACGTTTCGCCATGGTCTTCCCGGCCAACAACGCTATACCTGCTCCGAGAGAGTGTCCAGCGAGCCAGACTGATGCTCTCTCATCGGTAGTGTATTTTTCGATTGTTTGTATGGCACGGTTACACCTACTACCGTTATTAAGGCTGTTGAACAAGGATAGAAAGCCGTCCTTCAGATCTTTAAACCAAGTTTTGAATTTTAACATCGTGCCGCGAAAGGCAATCACGTAACTCGGAGGCACTCCCGAATGACGTATATTCTGGTAGTTTGTGAACTCAAAAACGGCGCCGTATATGGATTCATCATTTTCGTTGATCAAAGGTTCGGTTAAAGAGAAACCAAATGATTCCCACCAGAGGTGGGCTTGTGTTTCACGTTTCTTTATCTTATCCCGTTGCAGTGAGTAGACTCCCTGCACCAAACATGATGTCACTGCGGTTCGATGGTTGGAGTTTAACCTATTAAAAACAAAGTAAAATTTTGATTCTAGTAAACAAGTAATAAGCACATGATTTTAGTTTTTTACGATTCGTATCAAACCCCTCTATATAATTTGTTTCCTACGCCTTTTTTTTATTTTTTTAAAAAAACGTAGTTTTATGTAGTAGTCTTGAGTACATTCTTTGCTTTTCAGTTAAACGAAAACAAAACAATAATTATTTTTGATGGAAGTATACGGAATAACAATAAAATTGTACCAATCAATATAGGTAAGAAGATACTTGGGGCCAACATGTTTGAAATCATCGCCTTTCCCTCCTCCTCCCATTTTTCTTCTTCTCCCTACGATTTCATTGTATTACAAACCAAACTAGTTTCAAGCTAAACGGTGAAGGAAAAAATGTACTGCAAATGCCAAATATGTACATGATCTTCTTCACATATTCAGATATTCTTAGTAAAGCATTAATTTCGCACAACGAGAGATGTCTTCCTCAAGAATAAGGAAAAAAAAATCCCTGGTGGAACTGGAAAAACAAACCCAGAATATGCAAACTACACAAGAGAACCAGTTGCCGTGTAGAAATCGTTGGCTATTAAACTTTAAAGTTTGGTGGATTTGTATACTCAAATATATGAATATATATATATATGTTTTGCAAAGAAAATATTAATATCCAAATTCGTGAAAACTAAATTTAAAAGAAACCGAACATATACCTTTTTGTTTCAAAGTAGATCAGAAGCAGATTTAGTCAAATTTGATGAGATATGAGTCCACAGGTTGAAGAGAGTACTTCTACTTATAGAACTTTCTTTTGGTTTTTGTCCAAAAAAAAGAAACTTTCTTTTGGTTGACGACGTAATTAAGTCTTCTTTTCGCAAAAATAAAAAGAGTATTCCTTCTAAGAAAACACATGCAGAAGAAATGTCAAAAAAGTAACCTGTGACGTTTACTAAAAAGGATATGTCTCACACAACTAGCATAAATACAAGTTTTGGATTACAATAGCAACCATTTTAAAAATGTTTATTAGCCAAACTCAGTAACTAAATAATTTAAAACTCTTTTTGTGGGAAGTTTTTAAACTGTATTTATAGTTAATTTGGGGGACATGTGTGTTTTTTACAGAATAAATTATACTATTTTGAACATTTAAATTTATTGTAGTAGATTTGAAACAACAACTTTTACACGTACTGTCTATTTCTCTTTATAAAAAAAGCTGACCCATATTTTTTTTAAAGTGTGAGAAAATGAAAGAAAAAGTTGATTTTGGGTTGAGTAACTAGTTTCTTAAAACTAGATTTTGAAAAACTAGACTGTTAAAAAAATATTATTAACCCCATTTAGAAAACTCATGATACTTTTAAGTGACTTATAACAGTTGAGTAGATTATTCATCTTGTTTTGTACTACGCATATACAGAGTGACAATCTTTTGACTAGTGAAGTAGGAACTAAAGAATTTTAATAAGAGAGCATGCAAGTTTAAGACTAGAATTGAATATAACTGTGTCTTAATTTGACTAGTTAAGTAAGAATTACAGAATTCCAATAAGAGAGGAAGTTGACGACGTCATATTCCCAAGTAAGAGAGCAAAGATGACGACGTAATGTTAAGACGTCATATTCCCAAACGTACATTTACTCGTTAGTCCTACAATTTTGGTTGACTGGAAAACCTTATAAGTCTTCGGGTGTATTTAAGCAAAAAACCCAGTGTCGTTCCTTCCATTCGTACCCTATCCTATATCTTATCCTATCCATGTGGGGAAAAATGAAGGATGTTTCCATAATTCTACTTATCAATAAATCAGTTTGTGAAAAATAATTTAGACACTTGTGAATCAGTTCTAATGTAAATGATAAAGCAAGACAATGTATCATTCGAATGGGGTCGTTTATTGAGAATTAAAACAGGGTCGGTATTGGATTCCGTCATCTATACTATGTTTTGCATGAGCAGGTCTATTGCTTGATTGAGCACATGAATATAATTAAGTCTTGGACATATATCTAAAAATGAAGGATGTTATAAACTTAAATCCAGTATCGTCTCTTCCCCTTATATCCCATCCTATCTTATCATATATCTAAAAATGAAGGATGTTACCACTTGTATCATATCAATAAATCAGTTTGTAAAAAACAGTTTTCGACATTTTGAGTTAATTATAATGTTAATGATCAAGTAAGACAATGTATCATTGGAAGATGTCGTTTCTTGGAGGAATAAAAAAGAAGTTCGGTGCTGGGTTTGGTAATCTATACTTCTCTTGTTTGCATGGGCAGGTCTATTCGCTTGATTCAGTATATGAATATAACTAAGTCTTACTTGGACTAATTAAGTAAGAATATAATTAAAGTAAGAATAAAAATTTCTGCGTGCAACAGCAATGACTAATAGAATATATTTTACTATATACAACAAAAACTCTATAAATTAATAATGTTGAGATTTTGGTATTTTATCAATTTTAGAGCTATCAATTTACAAAATATTTCTTTTTTTAGATTTCTTTTTTTAGATTTTAATATTTTAAGATATTATTCATAAAATAAGAAATATATTTGATTTTTTTTGGTTTAAACGTTAATTAACTTTATGAAATTTGACACGTGTATTAGTTATATTATATTATTTGGTGTATATAAAATATGTTTTATAGAATTTAAATACGGTTTAGATATAATTTTACTAAATTTTATCAAAATATATTAAGTGTTAATAAATATAAATATAATTCCATTATGAAGGTAAAAAAAATAATATAATGGTTGTTTTATACTTATATAAAAATATATAATAATTTATTATCTAATGAGACCATTTATTTACATGGTATTTTTAAGACTTTATGATCTTATTATTTTATCAATATATGCTATATTTTGAACTGGTCCAATTTGAAATCGGAGAAAATTTATTAATTTATTTATTGATTTATCGAGTATTAATTTATAGAATTTTAATTGTATATTAAAAATTATTGGAGAGCGAAAATATAACATGTAGATTGATGTAAAAACTTGAGTCTCTTAAACAAGAACTAGATCTCGACCCGCACAACCGTGCATGTATTTGCTTTCATTTTATAAATTTATAAATAAAAATTTAAAATATATAATTTATATTAGTTTTAGTGTTTTATATTGTATAACTTTATAATCTTAATGTTTTGATTTTTTATTCGACACTATTAATATATAATTATTTATTATACACATTAAACTTTTTTATTAAAAGATATTTAAATACTAATATATTTTTGAGTTAAGTAAAATAAATTCATAATGTAAAATAATTAACAGAGAATCACATAAAAATATATCTTTTTTAATTTGGACATTTTGCCTACATATATTTTTAAATNCATAATGTAAAATAATTAACAGAGAATCACATAAAAATATATCTTTTTTAATTTGGACATTTGCCTACATATATTTTTAATTTTTTTTTTATTTATACTATTGAAATAATATTTATTTAGAACAATTTATGTTTTCATATTGTATTTAAAACATAATTTATCATCTATCATTTTAGTATATTGCATAATTCTATAAGTAAATACATTATTTTGTTAAGTTGTTCAGTCCTAATATTTTAGTATATTTTATGCATAGCTCATCTTCTATAGTATTATTTCTATTTTTTTTTATTGATGTAGGATGATTTTTATGTTATGGTATTAATTTATCTGGTTTTTTACTAAACTAAGATTTCAAAATATTAACTATTTTGATTTTTTTAGAATTTTTTGTTTTTCGTATTGCATTTCAAAAAGTTATACTTTAGGACTTATTGTTTCTTTTGTAAAATTTGGAATAAATAATTATGTGTTTGGAATATTTGTTTAATCAACATTGATTTATAATAATATTATATTGCTAATCACAAAATTAATTAATTTATTATTTTATTAAAAATATTTGGACTTTTTGGTAAGATTATTTAATCAAAAATAATTACGAAATTAGTTAATCATTTACATATATTTGTTGAAAAGTAAGATCTTGTTAGAATCTTTTTAAAAGATTAGTTAGGATTTTTAAAATATATTAAAAGATATTATAATTTAAATATTTTAAAGATTATATATATTATTATTCTTAATGAAATACATTTAATAAATTTTCTAATTCTAATGAATAGTCCAACTTAAAAATCACACATGAAGTGAAATGGTAACTTTTGTTTTAATATAATAGACTAGATTTTGACTCGCGGTTTCAAACCGTGGGATAATTTTTCGAAACATTCCAAATTCATTTGATATTGTATTTATTGTATCTACAATTAGATTTGATAAATGAAACGTTATATTAAGTATTTTAAAATCCATCCTGACCCGCTGCTAAATCGGCAAATTAAGTGGTCTCATATATAATCCCAGTTTAGTTTTTAATAAAATATTATTTAAAAATCCTATAAAACTCATAATTACAGCTAGTACCCGGGATCCTAGCTATCAGTTGAATTGATAGGTGACCCAATATGCAATCCGGTTTGACTTAAATTATTATAGTTAAAGTATTCTAATATTTTATCCATGAATGTTTATATGAATAGTGGATATATAATGAAAGCGGTGTTCCAATTTTAATACAATTTTTGGTCAAACTAAATTTTTATCTTATTGTAAGTGTAATGAATTAATATTTGAGAGGATACATACTAAAAATGAAATATAAAATATTTAAGAATCAACAATTTATATACGTCTATTACAATTTAATGATTTGTGTTTGTAAATATAATTTTCATTTATTTAGTAAATTTACTTTTGTTATTCACATGTTATTAGATTTTTTGATGTTTTGTTTATGACTTATTTTAAATTTTAAAGTTAATTTCATTAATCGCATTAGAAATATAAATATTTATTATTTTAATTTTGATTTATATTTTTTATGATATATAATTATATTTTACAGCTAATTAAACTATTGATCCATAATCTTTTGCATCAATTTATGTTTTAACGTAGTGTTTATGATATAATTGTGTTAATATATTTG
>OVBX01003964.1:0-15577 GCA_900406325.1 Erucastrum elatum | reverse complement strand
AACAATCGAACTTTTATTTAAATAGAAACTATATAAATTAATAAATACTATAAATTAATAATCATCTATCTTGAATTGGACAAGTGTAAAATTTGAGATAATTTTTATAAAATAATAATTTTAATAACCTTAAGTAAACATATAGTCTCAATATAAGCATAAATTAATAATTAGTGACTTATTATATAAATATAGTCAATATATTTCATAGTTTATTTTTTCGTTAATAGTGAAATTTATCTTCATTATTTTTAATCCCATTAAAAGATTAATGTTATTTTTATTTAAATTTAAAATCCATTTATATTTACTGTATACCCTAGATAATCAAATAAAAACAATAGAAAACTTTTAAAAAAAAAACATATATACCAAAAAATTAAGTTCATTCTTTATATGTATGCATAAACCCATTTTAAAATAGATATAGATCTTAAAAAAACAATTTTTCTGTAAATTACAAAATCTTAATAAAATATCAAAACCCAACACTATTAATTATATTTTAGTGCTGACAAAAAGAATAGTGTTTTTAGTTTTTTTACATTAACATTTTGAAGTTGCAGGGCCAAATTGTAGATAATCAAAAGATGAAGGATCTAAATAGCAATAACAAGAAACTTGGAGAACATATCCGAGCTTGTAGACGACGGTGACTTCGAGTTTCCGGTGCACAGGCGTGGAGAACAAGACGACAAGTGGAATTTCGCGGACAAGGCTCAACGGAGGTTGTGAATTATTTAACACAAACTCTGGTCGTTGTCACTGTCGTTGGGGCAAGTGCTCCGTCAAGTTCCGATCCGGATTAAGCTCTGTTCCGGGACCAGAATTAGCTCCTTCAAGATCCAGTTTAGTCAAGCTTCAGTGCTACATCAGCTCCGGCAAACTCCGGTCAATTGAATCCATCGTAACCTCTGCCACAAAGAGGAAAAAAAACTATTAATTTCTGGGAATTAATTTATAGAAGAACATAAAAGTGCCATTTTCATAGGCATACAAGCACAGAAGCCTTCGCAATCTTAGGAGCTCTTACTCGTTTTGATCAAAAAAAGCTCGTACTCGTAGGCTTCATTGCGGGCAAGATCTTCCATACTTCACAGGTTCAAAAATTATAAAATTAGATAAAACTTTGTTATCTAGAGCACGAAATTTTAGATTTGTCCAGAATTAATATAAGCTAGTTTTATTAAATGATGCCCAGAAAAAAAAAGAAAGCTTTGTTAAACATGGTGAACTTAATAAACGAAAAAATTGAAGAAGAGAGAAATAAATAATAATGGAGAAGAAGACTTTATGTTAGTCAAAAGTCATAGTTTCTCACGTGTGAAAACAACTCAAAGGGGACAATGGCAATGATGTGAATATGTTATTTGGATAAGATGTGTTAAGTATTTTCCACAAGACTTGCATAGAGTCAAATAGTTACACGACCCATTTTACAAATAAAAACTATGGGAGATCCAAAGTCTGAATTAATAACTCCAAAGCGACCCACTTTGCCAATTAATTCCTTTTATGGAGCGAAAAGGTTGAGTTTTAATTTTTTGTCTGCAGCTATGTATATATTAACAATGCTTCTTGGCGAGACAACACCGAGCTGCTGAAAATAATGTCTCTCGCCTGGTGATGGAGCTGACAAAAAAAATATCGAAAGTCTCAACAAAGTATCCCCCTTCTTTTTAAAATATATGATTAAATTTTCCTTTAATCCAATCAAATGTTCATTTCTTCCATCTAGTAGATCGAAAGCATCAACGAAGAGCATACCTAACAAATAAAAGGATACTGAACTGATCAGATAGAGCTAAAACTCCTAGCTTAATTAGATCAATGATAAGACGTGGAGTCCTAACAAATACATTGTCATAACTCATATACTAAAAAGTTCTAACAAATAAAAGGATACTGAACGTTGACAAAAAAAAATATATACTGAACTGATCAGATAGAGCTAAAACTCCTAGCTTAATTAGATCAGTGATAAGAGTCCTAAAATACATTGTCATAACTCATATACTAAAAAGTTCTCTACTGGTATCTAAATATGCTTCAGTTTAAGGCTAAATATGAGTGAATAAAATGAAGCAAAGCCTTACCTTAGCATTAGCATGAACAACCTTGATGCTTAGATGGAACCATGATTTCTCGTCCTTAGGTTCTGAAGCTTCTGATTCTTGAACCTCTGAGCATGATGTTCCCTAGAGGAAGGAATGCATACACTATACGGAAGAGTGCATCCGGCAAAATTAGAATGTAGGTAAAGTTTTACTTATGTCTAAGCATGTAAATAAACAACTAAAAGGAAAGCACCTGATCTTCAGAATTAGATCCCAACATCGTCCATGGCTTTCCTAGCATCTATGTATTCCTTGGAATCATTAAGCCATCCAACGCATACATGATCTATTAAATTTAAAGTGCAGCACAAATCATCTAATTTAGAATGGTTAAAAATCAGGCTTAACTTTTCAGGTCCAGCACAAATACTTCAAAACAATAGTAAGAGTAAGTAGAGTGTAACTGTTCAGCTTGTTTTCCTATTATGATGTTTGCTGAAGCCTAGTTCATATAAACAGCAAAATTAGATAGAAGTAGGATAATTACTGTAACGGAAATCTATAACGAAGCTAAGGAAACTATTTTTTTAGTTAGATCAGCTACACGGGCACTTATTTATTTGGGATCTCATAATTTTAGTGAGGTTATAGCAAAAAGCATGATGATAGTGCTTAACTTTGATACCAAATCATGTATGCCCTTGGCGAAATTGAAGATGAAGGTGTATGACTCCACACAATGTTGTCGACCCTAAATTTTGAACAGTTATGATCTTCCCATCTGGACAACTGCAAGAGAAAGAAAACACAAGTTTATAGTTTTATTGTTACACTTGGTAACATGAAATATAGTAAGTGGGGGAGCAAAAGTGTCAATCTCATGTATCAGTATCTCTCCCTAACTGTGCTCCAGATGTAATTACAGGAATCAGAGATGCAAAGAATATGTATGTTGTTCGTGCTAGAATCCTAGTTTTGTTTCATAAATGAAGATCAACCTCATCTCTCTCAAGCAGTAACAGATTCTGTAAAAGCAAAAGAGAAGAGACAGGAACATACCTAAATCCAGCTCTGAAGCCACCGATCCAATCATTCTCCAAATGACATTATTCTTTATGCCCTGAAAAGGGACAAAGCTCTCAGTCTCCGTCATTTAGATTTATTTTGGTTCAAGCTGAAAACTTGATAGTTGTCCAACAGGTTAAAAAGGAAGTTTAAGACAAATTATTGTAACCAAGATTAGAATTACAAATCCAACTGTTTCAAAGCTGAAGCTGGTGGTTAGTCTGAAAGTCAGTAGAACCAAACTAAACTAAGTATGAATCAACTGTTTTTAATCACTTTTTCAGGAAAATATCCAGTTTACTAAGAAACTCAGATCCAACTATGAATATCTATACAGGTACCTAAAACAGAATCCAAAGGAATGTCCTTAAATCTTGATTGCGTTGGAGTCTTTAAAAGACATACAGTTGATTAATTTGACAAAAAGGAGAGAACTTTACAACATATTTGCTGGAAATCTCAAAAGAAACAACAGAAGCTGGTGAGAACCAAATTAAATAAAAACGATAAATCTAAAAAGAGAAGTAAAGACATGGATTCTAAGCTTGAATTCAAGAATGACTCAAAAAAATTACCAAACTAAAAACAGGTCAAGATGCCCAAAAGAGACACCATTCTTGAGAATGAAAGAAAAAGAAGCTAGTGTGCAGCTTCTTTGCTCTTCGCCTCTTCAGGAGTATTATTTCAGTGTTGAGGGGTCGCATGTAGAGATCCAAGCTCGCTGTTTCGAGCCTCCAAAAACCTCAGGAGATGCACTTCGACAGTGGAGCCGGTTTTCAATACGGCGGGTAGCTGAAAAGCCCTTGCCATTCCTATCTCTGATTTTTTCCAGAAATAATTTAGAAGAATGGACTGGTGAAATTCATGGAAGGTAACTCACATATTTATAGCTCACTGAATGATGATGTTAATTGAATGAGAAATCATGTAAAGAGAGGGGAATCAGTGTAAATGCTAGCCTTAATGAAGATGCAAGATTCCAATCGACTCTGTAACGGTGCCGGATTTTGATACAGATTAGGAGAACTCAAATCGATTAACCAAGGTCGGAAGAACTTTTTTCAAAGAAAGACACGTGTCACGTATACATGATTTGACTTTCTGACCTGGAATCCCAGGTGTCTCTCTAAAGAAAGAGATAACTCAATTTAATATAATTAGATAAAGAAATCATGATTTGTAAAATATTTGAACTGTAATTAAATAACAGTTTGCGATGCTTCTTATTTTCTTAGTTTTCTTTTTGATCTTTTTGTTTTATTTTAATATTGACAAAATTAAAATAAAGATTATAAATTTAATAAACAACAATTAGTGGAATTTCTTCACAAATTTTTTATCTATAAATAAATCGTGTTCAATCGTAAAAACATGACTTTGATGAACGGTAAATATAGAAGAATAAAAAAACTTTTATTCGTGCTTCGCGCTTCTATTTTTTTTTCAAAATTTGAGCTTTGATTTTACTTATAGATTTGATTATTTTATCAGATGGTAGAAGCATTTTTTTTGTTTTTTTATTTAAACATAAAATACATGTTTTAATAAATGATTGTGTTGACAACATGACTCTAAGATTCATATAATATGATTTCAAACTAAAGAATTATGTTTTTGGTATATAACCAAATAAACCAAAAACCGACGGTATATAAACCGATCCGAACCAAAGTAAATATAGATTTAGAATGGTAGTTGTATTTTACTAACCGAAATACCGAAAAACCAAAAAAACCGAACCGAAACCGAACCGATATCCGGATTGAACACCCCTAAAAATTTGTTACATCAAAGTTAGTTAGGTGGATAAGTCATAATTTAGTTTTGCCTATATAAAAAAGTTTACTATTCTCAGTTCAAAAACTTATAAAGTTATATATATATATATATATATATTTCTGTGTCATGTAAAAGAGGTGATTGTAAAAATATTTTATTTAAATATAAAATTCTAATTTATTTTTTTTAAGTCTCAGGTTCATTAAACTTTTTCAAAAAAGCTTAAACAATAAAAACTGAGAAGAACTATAAGCAACTAGGTTATTTCCAAGAAATTATACATAAGAAAAGCGTTAGGTGGGATGTGCTAGTCTTCTAAGAAACTAACGATTTACTAAAGGAAAATTGGGCTGTATAGCTACAAAAAAATTCATAATTAAATATCTAGCAAAAAACTACATTTGTTATTTATGAAATATACTATATTGCCCTTAGTCACCGGTTAATGAAAGAGATAAATATATTCTTCTTCTTCTTAGATTATCAACTACCACCACTCTTTTTCCTATCTCTACACAATACAATCATCACCAATTTTACGCCGTGTTTTTGTATTTATCGTCTTCTTAATGACCACTCTTTTTTATGATCAATATCCCTTTTTCATAATCATGATCACATCATTCGTACTCACATTCATCACCATCACCGAAGCGACCACAACCACCTCCAAATCCATAATCGCTGCTACAAATGTTGTCTCCACTTCTGAAATCTACAGACCACAACGGCGTCACAGTTGAGGTGCCCTTGTTTTTCTGTTAGTTATTAGCTATACTATGCTATTTGAACAATATGTATTATGCTATTACATTTGTTTTTTTTTTTTTGACAAAAGATTTTCTATTTAAAGCAGGAGAAATAAAATGTTTTACAGTGATCAAACACAGTAGGCTAAGTAGCATTGAAGGATTAAAACCACATAACAGCCATAATAGGTAAAAAAGGTGGACTATTATCCAGAGAACCAAAGTTGTAACAGGGTGGAGGAGCGGTCCGGTTTGTCCTGGCGCATGCTCGATATCCTGTTTTTGACAGTAAGCTTGATCTGCCTCAAAATCCCATCAGCAGAAGTGTAATGTGCTCAGTGAATTCGGTTATTACGCTCTCTCCAAAGGGCGTAGAGAGTAGCTTGCCATCCCAAAAGAGCAAGGGTTTTATGATGTTTGATGGTGAAGGATCCCGCCAGTGTAGTCAGAATAACGTCCCAAGCCCTCAGTGCAGGGAATCCACATTTGTCTGCAACCTGAGTCCAAATACCCCAAGTAAAGTTGCAATCAAAGAAACAGTGTCTGATCGACTCAACGCTAGAATTGCAGAATAAGCAGTTAAGATCCGTGGGCAGCCCCCAATTCAAAAGTCTATCACGAATAAGACAGCGGTTTAGCACCATCAACCAAGAGAGGAACTTATGGCGAGGAATACCTCCTGAGAACCAAACCTATTTAGCCCATGTGATTGATGGAACTTCAACAGGTTGTAGATGTGATAACCCGCCCTTCAGGATAAAAATGGTCGAGGAAGTCAAGGTCGGGATATGGAACCAAGCTTTTGGGAGATTATATATTTGGAGGAATGTTAAGTTTTGATCACACAAAACTTAGCTTGGTTCGCAGAAGACAGAAGATTGGTCGAGCATCAACTTTATGATCGAACCGCAGGCGGTACGGGCCAACCGAGAAGTTCGAAGTACGATGCAGTCAAGCAATGGATCGTAAGTGAACCATGAGACGACGTAAGCTGCTCTACCTTTCCTAGAAGAGTCTTAGATTGATCAGACGAAGATTTTGGAGGAATCAAATTTTTGGAAGCACGATGGTTTAGAAGCTCGACGTTTCAGAAACCCGACGTTTCAGAAACCCGACGTTTCTTAGCGACGAAGTTTTCCGCGAAACTTCACATCTAGCATCAGAATATTATTTCAGAGATATTATAAGTTCAAAGCAGGACGGGAGTAAGCACGATGGGAGTAAGCACGACGGGAAGCAAGCACGACGGGAAAACCTGAAGTTGGACAAAAACACTAATTTCGGTTTTACGAAATTTCTGGAGGAAGTCGGAGGCTCGANATCAGAACGGGAGCGGAAAAATATTCGGGATTGATCGCGGGACGAAAATTCATCAGAAAGACCGAAATCGCGCAAATCGACCGAGAAGCTCGAGGTGGCTCGATCTAAGGGATAAGAACGTGGTGTCAACCTTACAACCAGCTGAGTGTCAAGAGAAGCTTGAGGTGTCACCGTGCATGAGTGCAGAACATGCAGCATGACATGTTGAAGCACGAAGTGTCACAATATCTGCAACCAGCGCATGCTGATCGACACACAGGGAGCGGTGTGTCGCGACGCATGCACNACCGTGCATGAGAGCAGAACATGCAGCATGACATGTTGAAGCACGAAGTGTCGCGATACCTCGTCCTCTGTATCGGAGTCGTCATCCTCTCCTTCCCGAGTTGTGTCTCGAGTAGCTTCTTGATCGCCGGATCCGTCGTTGGGTTGTTGAGGTGTCAACTCATCGTCGCGTGGGGTGTTAAGCGAAGCCATAGGTCGGACTCTGGTTCTGAACCATTTCCGCTTGTTCCCAATTGCCCCGTGGGATTGGTTCTCTTGTCGGAGAACGAGGTTCTCGGCTTCCATAGCGTCTAGCTTCTCGACGCTTTGCTGAAGTTGTTTGGAGTGTTCCCCAAGTTGATCTTTTAGGTTTTGAACTTCCTGGACAAGTTCCAGACCTGCAGGTGCGGTTTCCTGAGCCTTGTGAAGGTCGGTGATTTGACTCTGAAGAGTTTCGAATCGGCTGAGAAGCTCCTTCTCTTTCGGGGTCAATTCGGCTTGGTTGGAATCGTCTTCCTGTGCCATCGTCACGTAGTTTAATTACTCCCCTCCTTCTAGCGCCAAACTGTTATGATATTTTTGTGTAGGGTTTAAGTACTACGGAACACAAGAAGACTAATAGATTTGTGAGTGTTTATGTGTGTTTAGAATAGAAATCGAGGCAAAGAGACGTATATTATTGAGTATATGTGGGATTACAACGTTATGGGTGTATAAACCCTAGTTCTATCGCCTAACTCTCTAGTCTCTCAGCCTCTGAATGTCGATCCCTTATTCTAGGGTTTGGGTTCCCCTTTTATAGTTGATATAAGTCAGATGAAGTAGGGCGAACTTTGACATATTTACGAATATACTAGTTTCCTCATGATTTGGGAAACTTCCATATTGTTGCGGAGGATCGGATCCTTGTTCCTTCCGGCAGGGGCTAGGCCTTGGTTCTTCTTCGCGGGGACTGGACCTTGGATTATATCAATAGAGGTCGGATCCTGGTGCCTCCTAGTAGAGATAGGTTCTTTAAGCAGAGGAAGGACCCTGGATCCTTCTCAAACGAGGGCCCGGAAGTCGAGGCCCCTTCGGAGGCTGGAGAAATCTTTAGCCTTGGATATTTTTCTCCAACAATTTTGTGTTCTAATCTTTTTTTTTGCAGATATTTCGGCCATTACTGTAGTCTATGGAGAATGGTTGTTCAGAGATACTTGTTGGGATTTTGTGGTGGATAATGTCAAGGGAGCGAGAATGTGCTTTTTGAGTGATAGTTCTACACATGCCAATCTCATTGAAATGACTCAAGAAGGTTATAACCTAGACATGAACATAGAGGTTGTGGATTTTACTTACTCTTTACCAGAAGAAATGATGCAACAAGTGGCTCCAGATACTCCTCCTATTCATGACACTAGTGATAGACAAGTTCGGAACTTGATCGAGATATGTAAAACCCATGATGTACGTTTTTTATCACTTTGTAGCAAAATGTTGTGTTTCTGGGTGCAAATGGAAGCTTATAGCGGGTGTGAAACATGGAACAAACATGTTTTGGGTAACCAAGTATGTGAAAACTCACACATGTCCGGTGTCTGATCGAATTGCTCAACGGAAATATTTTACTCCAAAGTACGTCGCTATGCTTTGGATAGATCGTGTTGAAATCATTGATGATTTAAATCCGAAGCATACCAAAGATGCAATGAAGAACATGTGTGCAATGGAGTTAGACTACACCACTTTATACAGAGCATTGTTATATGCCCAAGAAATGGTAAGAGGATCAGCAGAAGATGGGTATGAGCGGCTGCCTTCATATCTGGAGCAAATCAAAATAGCGAATCTGGGATCTATCACTAATATAGAGGTTGATGATAAAAATAGATTTAAGTATATGTTTCTAGCTTTTGGAGCATCTCTTACTGGTTTTCAGTATCAGGGAAGGGTCATTGTGGTTGATGGGACTCAACTAAGCAGGAAGTATGGAGGTGTTATGCTAGTTGCAGCTGCACAAGATGGTAATTTTCAGAATATTTCCCCTGGCTTTTGCAATTGTAGATGCTGAAGATGAAGAATCTTGGGAACGGTTCTTCACACAACTGAGCAGTTGTATATCTGATGGGCATGCTTTGGTGATAGTCTCCGACTGTCACACAGCTATTAAAAGCGCATGTGACAAGGTGTTTCTTTGGGCAACCCAGAGAATATGTTATTATCACCTTCAATAGAACATTGTCAAAAAGTTCAACGGAAAACATCTCTTATACTTGGTTAAAGGCGCAGCTTATGCTCATACACTTTACGACTTCGACCGGTACATGGACGGGATTCGGAGTGCTAATCCGGCGCTGGCAACATACTTG
The DNA here is from genome assembly GCA_900406325.1 of Erucastrum elatum. Lineage (NCBI taxonomy): Eukaryota > Viridiplantae > Streptophyta > Magnoliopsida > Brassicales > Brassicaceae > Erucastrum > Erucastrum elatum. The sequence goes on along the minus strand of OVBX01003964.1, from coordinate 5,995 downwards.
GAGAATGCGGATGTGAGACTATGGTCACCGGTTCATTGTCAGGGAGATAGGTACAATTTAAAAACAAGTAACATAGCTGAGTCTATTAACTCCGTACTGAAGCCAGCAAGAGGATTTCCTATATCATTCCTTTTAGAGTTTATAAGGAAGAATCTGGGAAAGTGGTATTGGAAAAGGACAGATGATGCTTTGACTCTCACATCTGAGCATAGCCGGGGAGTTGAGTGCCTGTTGGCGATTCGGTCAGAGATAGCGGACACTATGACTGTACAATCAATTGATTGATGGAAATTATATGCAAACGGTGGAGGGAAGAACTGTATTGTTGATTTGCAACAGATCAAGTGTGATTGTGGTGTCTATGGAATCGAGAAAATTCCTTGCACACATGCTATAACTGCTGGAACTTTTGCCAAGTTGCATATCGTCACACTTGTGTCTCCGCTATACTCGAGGGAGAATTTGTATGCAGGGTACTCACATAACATATATCCTTGTGCTGAAGAAGTTGAAATCCGCAAATGTCTTCATTCGGATGTAAAGTGTGGTCCAGGTCGACAAAAGAAGTCAAGATGGCAATCTTGGTTGGAGCTATCCAGGTTCAGAGGACACAAACCGGGGAAGCTACACAAGGCTTACAGCCGCTCAAAATGCAAACAACCTGGTCATACACGTCCAAACTGCAAAGAACCTAAGACTTAAGTTTTCACAAAGTCAGCCGTACGATGTCAACTAGTCGTCTGAATGTCTTCTAAAAGTTTTCTTCGCTGCAAGTCTTCTTAAAGTCTTCCGCAAGTCTTTTATTGAGTCCTATGGAAGTCTTCTTCGCTGCAAGTCTTTTCAACGTCTTCTGGAAGTCTTCCACCTATCTTTTCATTATGTCTTGTGTTATGACTTATATCTATTGTCTTTTCATTTATGTATGGTGTTATGACATATATCTATTGTCATTGACTTCTGTCTTCTGTTATGACTTATGTCTATTGTCTATCACTTTTGTCTTCTGTTGTGACTTATATCTATTTTCTTTTGATTTATGATTTGTGTATTGTCTTATCAATTGCACAGGCTGTTATGAACAATAGAACATGTTCCTTCTTAGATGCACTACCAAACTAGTTATACAAGGCTAGTTTGGTACGAGGATAGGTTACAAAAAATGTTAGTCTTATCCTATCCTGTTAACGTACTACAAAGTTACAAAAGTGGACAAAAGCATCTAGGTTTCTTTTACAAAAGTGGACAAATTACACATCATTTTCCTTCGTGATATCCAATGCTGAATAGTCAGCATCATCTCCGTCAAGATGGTAGCAAAGATCTGTTCAAACATCTTCGTCGATATCTTCTCCCTAATAGTCTTGACGTTCTTCTCAGAAAAGGCAGGAGGAAATGATGACATGACAAGAGCATGGCACTCGATGTACTTCAAGGTATACACACCACAATCACCAGCTCGTGCCACAGGTACTCCGGCTCTCACTCTCTCAAATGTGAATGGTGCCAGTGTGTATCTGACTCTGTCTTCGTCTCTTGGAGCGAGTTCAACCAGCAAATAAGGGATCATTGTGGTAAATGGCTCAATTAACTCGGCGAGTTCAGCAGCTCTAATATGAGAAGGAATGCTGTCCCAGATGGTGATGTGCTTCTTAAGGATCGATACCCAAATAGCAACCCAATACTCGTTTTTGTAGTTCACTGGAGCATATATATCCTCCACATATTTCCCCACACATGGTTAGACTGGCGGAATGCTGGAAGCAGGCCTGCATAGTGATCAAGCGCTTGGGGAGGGTGGGGGGAGAAGTCTTCCTAAACCGCTGATATCAGGCTCTGAGCGCTTAAAATCCCCGTACATGTGGCTTCACATCTGTGCAAACTTGATATCAAGAAAGCAAAGCCTATCGGACCTAAAATGCTCTGGATGGTCGGAATATCGAAGCCTCAATAAATGCATAAAACCATCCCATGTGCTGCATTCAAAATATAACAAGTCAGAACGTTTCTTTAGACACACAAGCCTTCTGGAGGACTACAGGAAGACTTCAGGAAGACTTACTGAAGATTTCTGGAAGACTTCCTAAAGACTTGCAGAAGTCTTCCTGAAGTCATCCAAAAGTCACCATGAAGTCACCCTAAAATCTCCAGGAAGACTTATAGGGCCCATGAGCCATTTCAGGGGGGTTCGGAGGATGGCAAACCACAAACTTCGACTTCCTGGTGGTTTCTTCTCAAAAATTTTTGTATAATTCTTGCAAACAGCAAAACTCTATCAGAAAAATATGACATTTGTTTCAAGATGTGTGAGATAAAGAAGACTTACAGATCTTTTTCAAAATGTCAAGAAGCACTTTAGCTTTCTTCTTGTCAATGGGTACGAATGGATCATATCCATGACCAACCTTCTTGGTTGGAACGATCTGTTTTGCTGTGCTATTTCCCTGAAATGGAGATTGATGCGAGGGAGCAAGCTTCCTCTCTCGTTCACTCTTTGCACGACAATATTCCTTCATTATATCGTCTTTGCTAAGCGTCTCTCTTCATCCCTCTGTAAATATGATTTGGTTGGTTCCACAAAGACAACACTTGGTTGTGTGTTGGTAGCATCAACATTGTTCTCCATTTTTCTTTTGTTCCCTATAACACTTTCACTCTGCATTTCTAATGAGATTTTCAAAACCAACACAATCACAGTGGTAAAAAATCCAATCAAACAATCAGACAGAATCAAAGGAAACAATATTTGTACATAAGGAAGCAAATCCAAGAGTTCTGACATAAGGAAAAAATTCAAAGATAACAATGTAACAAGATTTTTGTCACTTAAGTAACTTTGTATTTTGCCTAGTATTTTGCATCACTCGTTTTTGGGGAGAGGGCTTGGTACTAACCCGTGGTTCGTTCGCATTCTTCCCGGTGTCTGAAAGTGTGAGTTGAAGATCATTAGAGTCAGTGCCTTTCTGGTTTATTCCCACCTTCTTCTCCATAGCTACAATCTTATCCCCGATAATCTTAATCTCCTTTACGCACTCACCGAACCCTTCACTGATAACTTTATTCATTTCCTTGAACATTTGTTCAATCTCCTCTCTCGTAATCCCTTTCCCATCAGCAGAATCAGCAGCATCAGCAGCCTCTATACGAGCTTTTTTCGGAGCTCTACTTTTCTCGTTCACAGTTTCAGACTATGATGGAGGTTCTTGCTTCACATAGACAGGATTGGTCCGTTTTTTAACACATTGGACTGGCCAAGACTCACTGGTCCACTTCCATTTACCTTTAGCAGCAATCATGTACTTCACCAAGTTTTCAACCACCGCATCATCATTCACATCATTGTCCCATTGAGGGAACATTTCATCTATCTCCTTCCCCTGATAGTTGACCAAGCGAGTCTGCATTAAGTAAATTATCAGATAATGAAAGAGAACAATTGGTACTATATTATTTGGAATAATCAGATATACATGTGTGGTGATTGCCTCTTTGAAAAATCTTCGTTCTTTATGTCCCTTGTAAGCCAGCACAAGGGGACTCGGTTTGCCACATATAGATTTTCCAAAGGTTGCAGCAAGATCGGGCAGAGCGTAGTAGACCCATACTTGGAGAACTTGAATAAACCCACCTATAGTATAACAAATCTTTGTCAAATCTTTGGCCTTCACAAACAGGATCAGGTTCTTAAAGGCCAGTCTCCCCCATAGGTAGGTCTCAAAGTCTTCTAGTTCCATCACTAGCCTAGCAGGGCCCGCCGGTGTAGCGGATGGATTCTTTTTTTCTTCAATGAATCCTTTGTTGATGGCTAGGAATCCCAGCGGATGCAGTCATCCCGAGACCACTCTCCACATCTCTGACATGCTTTTACTATCTGCTGAGAACTTGGACCAGCGTCAATATCCACAGACATCAACTCCCAGAAACGAGCCAAATCATTTGTCACCTCTACATCGGGATTTTCCAGGTTCTTAATATATTCGCAGTTTAGACCAGTGAGATGCTCGAACTCAATTAGGGAAAACCTCACCGGCTGTGTACCAATAAGACATCAGAGCTCATACATCTTCTGGATATCAAGCTGGTAACAGAGCATATAATGAACTAGCCTTGACGACCATCCAAAATTTCAACTCCCAAAACTTGATGAAGACTCCCAACCTTGAATTCTTCAGGTACTCCCATTAGTCATCATGTAGAATGGCCTTTACAGCAGGAAGCAAATGTGGGTCATCATTATGATATCCAATGCTTTTGCTTGCAATGGGCTATTGCCCTAAGGTGATCATCCTCTTCGGAAATTCTGGTAAAATCCATTTTACACCCCTGCAAAACAATGAAAAACAACATCCTCTTAAACACAAAAAAAATAAGAGAGCGAAACAAACTTACAGAAGTCTAAAAAGTCTTTGTGAAGACTTTGCGACTAGTCAAATCTAAAAAGAAACCATGATACATCGAATAAATGGATGAACATACCGTCGGAAAGCGGAGAAGTCGAGAGCGGAGAAGTCGAGGTCCAAAGCAGAGAAGTTACAGATCTGCAAAAACTCGACAAAAGGAAGAAAGTCACAACGGAGAAACGAATGATTTCAGTAATGAAATGAAATCAAAAGGAAGAACATAAAGAGGAAGAACTTACTAGAGGCGGTGGAGTTAGAATACAGCAGAAACGGTTTCAGATCTGACGACAACATTCTGGAAGACGAAGGCGAAGCAGGATTCACCAAAATAGCAAGGTTACACGAGATGAAAAGGGCGGAGAAGTTTTCAGACGGAAATCGCCTTAACAGTCGCCTCTGAAATCGCCTCAGAAAAACATCTAGGGTTTTCTCCCTCGTGTCTTTAACTTTTCTTTTTTTAGAAACACCGAAAAGTGAAAGAAAAAACAAATTTATATGTCCGTAAATTTTAGGGCTAGGTAAATAAAGTTCCGTTTACCTTTGGTTATATTACAATTTAAGGTGAAATTAATTACACTGGACGACTTCATGGGAAATGTTCTAACCAATTCGTCCTAGACAACTTCTCAAGAAGTCTTCTGAAGGTCTTCTGACAGTCTTCCAGACCCTAAAATCGAATAATTATGCAAATAACACTTTTTAAACTTAAAAGAAACTTAGATAGTGTTTAGATCAAGTTATTAGATAGTCACATATATATAGGCCAGATTATATATATATATATATATATATATATATATATATCAAAACCCAACCCTAAAAACAATAGCAATACTACAATATGTTATCATAACCTAAACCAAAGACTTTTATGACTCAATCTACATTTACTCATATATGTTAAAAACAATTCAATTTCAGTAAAACTTAATTTCCATCTTTTATAAATGTTTACCAATACATGATTATATTTTGTTCCCTTTGAAAATATTTTTTATAAAATTTATTAATTATTTTTAATATCTAATCCATGGATAACTTAGGGAAGACTTCTAGATGACGTACATAAGACTCTAAGTTGACTTACGGAAGACATTCATTTAGGCGGGAAATCTAAAATTTTCCAAAATTTTGGCGGGAACCGTAAAATCTACTAAAATTTTGGTAGAATGTGTTGGAAGACTTCTTTTAAGTCTTTTGCGAGTCTTCCAGACCCTAAAATCGACTAACTATGCAGAAAACACTTTCTTAAACTCAAAAGAACTTAGAAAGTGTTTAAATCAGGTTATTAAATAGTTACTAACCATATATGAGTCAATTTGAAAAAATAAAAATAAAAGTAAGATTTCAGAATCTAACCCTATAGATACATACAATACTATAACATATGTTACCAAATGATATNAAATGATATACCATGATTTTGACCCACTTTTACTCATGGTATTTATATGATTTTACTATATATATCTATGTTTTGGAGTCTTTTAGGTATGAGGTTCAAGGGCATTTTGGAGTAAAGTGACGTTTTAGGCGTCATTTGGAGCTTAAAGGAGAGTTTTCCCGAGATGACTTGAAGATCAGACATCGAGGTTGAT
>OVBX01003963.1:576-15578 GCA_900406325.1 Erucastrum elatum | reverse complement strand
ATACAGCAACATTTTAATGATGTAAAGCTGCTTACGAAGCATAGTATATTGTAGGAACTTTAGGTTTCTTCTTATTAGTGGCAGTCTCAGCTGGTTCCTTATTGCTAGCCAAAGGAGTATCTATTCACACATTTAACCAGCAATCAAAAAAATTAAAACCGGTTCATTTTCCCAAGTAGCAATAAACCAGACCTTAACCGGAAATTGTAAATTAATACCGGTTCATCTTCCCCAATCTAAAACCCTAATTAGTACTTGCAATCGATCGAATCAACCACGAACCTGAGGGCTGCGTTTCGGGAATGAATCCGCCTCCGTGATTCAACGGATCGGTTGCTGCTTCGGGCGCAGCTTTCGAAGAATGCGACAAGTTCCCTTTCAGAAGGCGAGATTTGTGGTTTTGTTGCCAAGCGAGGACCGAGCAGAGCAGGGAGAGGGATTTGCCCGTGCCGGTGGGAGACTCGAGCAGCGCGTGGCAGTGTCCGTCTCTCTGGGCGCGATCGAGCGTGGAGATGACGCGGCTCATGAAGGCGAGCTGTGTCCCGTATGGCTGGTAAGGGAACTCGACTTGGAGGCCTCCGATTTGGTACACGTTTTTAGGGGTTTTTGGATTTAGGGACGGATTCGATTCTGATTTGGTGGTGGTTGTGGAAACCATTTCTTCGTCGTCGTCGAGATTCTTGCGGAGGTCCGGTGAGGGGAGAAGAAGATGAGAACTGAGGTTTTGAGGATGATGATAAATGGGCGGGAAAAATTTACGAGTTTTTTCGAGTTTCTCTTGTTTTTTGGCGCTTGTTGGGGAAGCTAAGATTTGAGAACGACGTGCAGTTCTGGTTGGTTGAGTGAGAACGGTGATACGTTTTGTATTCACGATGGATAATAAGTGGGCTTCTGTAAAAGCCCATTCATTTCTCGTTCGTACAGTTATGGCAAATACTACGATACAAAGACTTCAATCATGGCGAGAGAGAGAGTAGGGGTAGGCATTTCGGTTTAGTTTCGGGTTTGGTTTGGTTTGGTTAATTTGGGTTTTATAAAACTCAACCCAACTAAAACTAAAGTAATTTTGGTTTGGTTCGGTTTGGGTTTAGTTTGGTTTGGTTTAGATTTAGTTCGGTTTGGTTGATCTAGTTTGATCGGTTCGGTATAGTTCGGGTTGTTTATAAAATATGATAGCATCAGCTTTATTAAAATAATTAACTTATAAAAGAGAGTGGAAATATAAACTTTGTTAGCTAAAAAATCTATTACTAAAAGTCAAAAATAATGTATCTAAAAACTAAAAATACTAAATATGGTCCAAAAGAGTTAATTCTCTCTTTTCATTAGAAACAGTGAGTTGTAATATTTATTTACTATTAAAACTTAAAAATACTTAAAACTCTCTGAAGAAAACAATGTAAAATTCGCTGACAAAACTCTTAACCACGTCAAAATAAGAAATACATTATAGACAAAGAGAAAACTATTTGTAATCAAATTAGCATAACAAAAACTTATAAGCATTCCAAAACCTATTAACTAAAGAGTTGGTTATGAAAAGAGACATTTTTCTCTTTTTTTTTACACCATTAGACACTTCCCACTTGAGGGACACTTTCTTCATCTTCTCTCCTAAGTGTTTTTACCCATATAACTTTTTGCTTTGGTTAAATCTTTGAAAAGATGAATTATTTTTATTAATATAATAATCTGCCAGTTTCCTCCATCTCGCTCACTTTCCTCTCTTCTTCCATACTTTATCAATCGCATCTATTTCTTTATGTGATTATTTTAGCATATTTAAAATATATAAATAAATAACTTTGATACAATAAATTATGTCTTTTTGTTCTCTACATTTTAAGATCCATTTTGGTATATTTTTGCAATTTAAATATGAAAAAAATTGTGGACATGGACACATTAAATATATACAAAAATTATATATAACTTAGTGTTGATTTGAGAAATGTGGATTCATATTAACTAAATTAATTAAGATCGTATTTTGAGTCTTTGAACCTTGACAAAAGACAATTTGTCTATGAGTTACTGTGTTGAAGCGAGTCTCTCTGATATGCATATGTGTATACGTGTTTGTGGATGCTGACGACTATAGTTTTTTGATATTCTATCAGTTATTCACATCCACAAATGGCAACAGTGAACTTTCGTCCACATCCACAAACGACGACCATTTTCAGCATCCACAAACACGTATACACAAATGCATATCAGAGAGACTCTCTTCAACACAATAGCTCATACACAATCTCAATGATGAACAAGTTAATAATTCAAACTAAAACAGCCACGTACATGTCCATTGAGAAAAACAAAGGTTAGGTGATGAAGAACAAAGCTAAACAGACAAAAAATAAATACTTCAAACATGTCAACGAGAAAAACAAAGTTTAACTTCACACATGTCCAACGATTATTTATGATTGAGCTCTTGGTAACTTACATCTTTTCTTGATGGATTTATAGCTTCTATTAACTCTCATTAGCCGATGCATTGTTGCCCTCCTGAAACCATGAGAAAATCCAAAAACTTTGAATCTATCTTAAGAACACAACATCATTGCTACTTTACATAAAAGCAAAAAGAGTAGATTAAACTGGACTGCAGTTGCCAGAAAATTAGTTTGTGGAAAGTTTAAGACTTGAGATGAATATGTATTTTTGTGGATGCTCTTTTTATGACATGATCTTGGTTTGAACAAAAGAATGTGGATTTTCTTTTTGTGGACAGGAAATTGGTTTTAACAAAAGAATGTGGATGCTATTTTTGTGGATAATAAAACCATTACAAATAACTCAATGATTCTGGAAACAAAAAGAAAGAAACTATCTGTAAGAACATCAAAATCCAATCTTTATATAATTGCGTTATATCTTTGATTCATCAGAACAACAAAAGCTCAAAATCAAATCTTGCTAAGTAATCGAGGGATGTGTTTAGCAAACTCACTAGGCAGAGAGTCTCTCCATGCGGAGCTTTTTCGAACTGAAGATTTTCTGGAAATCTGATTCACAAGACCAAAACAAAATAGAAACATCAGAGACTAGAGTGAGATCGGATCTAACACTGTATATTTGTTTACAGATCAAATAACCTCTCACCGACATTCAGATCTAGTTTAGTAGTTCCAACGAAATCTGAAAAGAGGTTATCTCAGAGTGGATGGTGATGGGTTCTCGAGGCAGTGAAACAGTCACTGAATCACAAGTTCATCAACTATCTGAAACTCCACCGCAGCTACCCTGAGCTCAGCGGCCTCAGCCATGGCAGATTCTGAACTCAGCCACAACAAATCACGAGCTCCACCACGATTTGGATCACTGAACTTTGGAAGATTTTATTATTTGGTTTCTCTTTCTGTGATTCTTGTTCTCTCTGTGATGGATAAAGAAGAGATAGAGAGAAATTAAGATATTTTTTGAATTGGGGAAAATAGATGCAGAGAGAGAAGACGAGTGTCTTGTTTTGTCCAACAAGAATTAAAAAATTAAAAAAATGCTGAACCGTAGTTAGTTTCACTTTAGTTAGATAAGTTTTATGTAGTCTAGTTTGAGGACAGAAAAGACTTTAGACATACATAATGTGCTTCCCAAGTGGAAAGTGTTTGATGGTATAATTCCAAAGACAAAAAGTGTTCTGGAGTGTAAAAAAATCTTAACTAAAAGACTATTTGCATCTAGCTTTTAGTTTTTATTGATCATATAATAATTTTGTTACATAATTTTATTTTTAGACAATGGAATCAGAAGAAAATGAAGAAGATGAAAGAGAAATTTTACCTTTTATGTTTTTTTTAGTACAATCTCTTTAGATATTAGGATCACAGAATATCTTAAAATTTCTTTACCATACATTATGAAATTCAAACTCCACAATTAAATGGCATCACTACATGTTTAAATGGTGACACGCGGTTTTCATAAAGAAACATTGCTCACGTAAACATTGCACAAACGTCTGCTCGGTAGCCATGCAGTTAGTCTGAGAGCACAAAGCTCTTGATTTTTTTTCTCTTTTGAAAAGGATTTTCGACGTTAAGATGAAAACAAGTGCAAGCAAAACTAAAACAAGGTCACACAAGTTGTAAAGAAGTCTTTTTTTATCTGAATAAATTTAATATTGATTCAAAAAAGATGAAGCAAACTAGATAGTTTCTACAGTTAAAACAACATTGTAATGCCACAATAAGAATTTATACACATACCTACGTAAGTCCAATAAAACAAAGAAAACACAAAACAATCCATCCATATATCAACAAACCTCCCACTTACAAAACCTGACCACAAACCTCTACAAATCAGTAGCTCGGCTAATCAACTTCACAATCTCAAAAGGAACTTCCCAAACATGAGTCACTCCTTCACTGATAAGTCAATAACCCCGTGCTTAAGTGGAGGTTCTGCCCCTAGTAGCTTTAAAAGTACACATTCACAGAAGTTAACACAAGCCTGGAAACTAGTCACTGAGGAGGGATAAATTTGGATATGGAGCGAAGATTGCAGCCCAATATTGTACTATTTTAATGGTGACAATGAAAGTGGGCTTTTAAAAGCCCATTTATTAGCAAAGCGACAGAGAGAAAAGAACAAAAGGATTGTCTTCAACATCGGAGAAGACGATTTGATCGATTTCGAGAAAGCTCTGATTGATCCCAGACATGGCGGGACAGAATCCAAACATGGATCAATTCGAGGCGTACTTCAAGAGAGCAGATCTGGACGGAGATGGTCGGATCAGTGGAGCCGAAGCTGTTGGCTTTTTCCAAGGATCTGGCTTGCCCAAGCAAGTTCTCGCCCAGGTTTAAAAAAAAAAACCCTCCTTCGATCTCTTTCAGCTTTCTGATTGTTTCCGTAGAAAGATCTGATCTGGGTTTTCCAAAAAACGCCGTAAATGTTGATTCTTTTTTGTTTCAATTGCGTGCTCTGTTTTTGCAAGTCGGCTAGTATGTTTTTATGGGTGGAGCTTTCATTGGTAAAAAAAAAGCAATGTTTTTTAGCCTTTTCTTTTCCGTGTACCAGTGATTATGCAAATGAATGTGTCTATTAAGTGACGTTTTGCTAAAGAAAATTATCTACTGATCAGTTGTGTTCTGCATTTGTAGATATGGTCGCTTTCTGATAGGTCACGCAGTGGTTTCCTTGGTCGGCAAGACTTTTATAATTCTCTGAGGCTTGTTACAGTAGCACAGAGCAAGAGAGACTTAACACCTGAGATTGTTAATGCTGCACTCAATACTCCTGCCGCTGCCAAGATACCACCGCCCAAAATTAATCTTTCAGCTGTTCCTGCACCCCAACCTAATCCTGCTACTACCACACCCGGTCCGGTTGGCTCAACAGGTCATCAGAATGTGGGGTTTAGAGGACCAGGGGCTCCAAATTCGAATGTCAACCAGAATTATTATCCACCTCAACAAAACCAGCAAGTGAGACCTAATCAAGGAGTGTCTGGGATGACTTCGCTAAGACCAACTGCTGGTCCGGAACATAGACCAAGTGCCTTACCAGGTCAGTTTCAACCAGCTCCTGTTGGTAGTGCTGTTACTCGTCCTCCTCAGGCTGTTCCCACTAGTGCACCTGGTCCTGGTAGTTCAGCGTTCAATCTTAATAGTTTGTACGCTGGAAACACCAGCGGATACTCGTCAGGCTTTGGAGGGGGTAGCGTAGCAGCACCTTCTCCTGGCTTAAGACCAGAGTCACAAATTGATGCGAGAGCGCTGGTCGTATCTGGAGCTGGAAATGGAGGTGACATGTATTCCTCCTTCCAGCAAAAACAAGGACCCTCTCTGAGTAGTTCTTCAATCAGTTCAGCTATTGTTCCTGCTTCTGCTGGAACCCAACCTCCAGTAAAGCCTAATGCTCTCGACTCCCTACAGAATACGTTCTCAATACTGCCTGCAGGAAATCAGCCTCAGCAGCCAAGGCCAGCAGCAAGCCCTCAGCAGCCAAGGCCAGCAGCAAGCCCTCAGCAGCCAAGGCCAGCATCTGGCTTACAGCCGCCGGCAGTGTCTTCTCAAGGTCCATCCTCCGGTTTGCCACATGCAAGTGCAGGTGGATCTGCCAATTCAGTTCCTGCTGGAAATAATCAGCCTCCGTGGCCAAAAATGAAACCATCCGATGTCCAAAAATACACAAAGGTATTTATGGGAGTTGATACTGACAGGGATGGAAAAATAACTGGTGAGCAGGCAAGGAATCTGTTTTTAAGCTGGAGGCTACCCAGGGGTAAGGCTCTTCAATCTTTCAGTCCATTTTACATAAACAATATAATTTTCCGTTCAACTGTCACTCTCTTGAAAGTAGATGCATTGAAGAATCTTTCTAAATTTTCTTCTCGTTGTATTATGCTAGATTTATTTGCTACATACTTGGGGATTATGTTTGCTGAATAATATTAGGAAGTGATTATGCTATGAACTGTTTTAGTTAACATATTGTTTTTGCTCGCTTCCAGAGGTATTGAAGCATGTGTGGGAGTTATCTGATCAGGATAATGATACTATGCTTTCTCTGAGGGAGTTCTGCATTTCATTGTATCTGATGGAGCGATATAGAGAAGGCCGTCCTCTTCCAACATCACTTCCAAGCAGCATCATGTACGATGAAACACTGTTATCTATCTCAGGTGCACCAAGTCATGGTTATGCAAATGCTGGATGGGGACCTGGTCAAGGTATTGCTCAGATTTCATGAATTTTAGTTATCTTCTCCCTTTCTCTGATACTTCACTATAAGTAAAATTTCTGTTTTGCAAGGTTTTGTACAGCAGCCAGTGATGGGTGCGCGGCCAATCACTCCACCGACTGGCATGAGGCCACCAGTTCCTGCACCAGTCCCTCACCCTGGCAGTGGTATAGCACCTAATCAGCAAAGGAATCAAGCGCCAGCTTTGGATGATCCTTTTGCCAGTCACCTTGGTAACGGGCATTCTGCGAGCTCAAATCTTCAAGAAACAGCAACTGATGGGGAAAAGGTAATCATTTGCATTTTCACTTTAATTATGAAGCATATATATTGCAAGCTTAGATACGTTACTATTCCCTGTGCATTATCTTGGATGCTTGTGAAACAAATGATTCTAATCTCTGTAGGTTGAAGAAAAGAAAAATGTATATATGGACTCCAGAGAGAAACTTGAATATTACCGAACAAAAATGCAGGATATTGTAAGTACTCCAGTATAAACTACTCTTGATATTCAGTTAGAAGTAATGATGATTTTCTGTCTCGTTTTTTAGAGCAAGGTTCTTATGAGATCCAGTTCTTACAATGCCATTTTTTCTTGTATTTTTCTTTTCTCTCTCTCTGTCAGGTCTTGTACAAAAGCAGGTGTGACAATAGATTAAATGAGATTTCTGAAAGGGCTTCCTCTGACAAGCGTGAGGTGCTTTTCGCGTTAATAATCACCTTTCTCATTTCTTAGAGGCTGTCTCTGTCTTATTCCAGTACAATTTCTACTGCAGGCTGAAACGTTGGCGAAGAAATACGAGGAGAAGTATAAGCAGGTTGCAGAATTAGGGTCAAAATTAACTATTGAAGAGGCCAGGTTCCGCGAGATTGAGGTATGGCTTATTCCTTTAGCTGACACATCACCAAATGTTTATTCCAGCCACATATTTTTCTTCCATGTGCTTTTTTCTCCGATATTAGGCTTCTTTTTTTTCTCCAAACATTAACGTTGTGGTGATAGGGCTTTGATTAATTTTGTAATAGATCTCTCACGGAATTTTGTTAACCCATTCCAGGGGAGGAAGATGGAATTGAGTCAAGCAATTGTGAACATGGAGCAAGGTGGCAGTGCTGATGGTCTTCTTCAGGTACTTGGTCCCTACGTTTATGTGATGCCTACATTATTAATTATCTATTGTGGGTGCCTGATTTGATGCTTTACTTGGCATATTTAGGTTCGGGCTGACAGAATACAATCAGATCTAGAGGAGCTGATGAAGGCTTTAGCTGAACGCTGCAAGAAACATGGAGTGGAGGTTAAGTCGAAGGCCCTTGTAGACCTCCCAGCTGGTACTCTATATGATTCTCTCGCCTTGTGACTTCTTGCTTTCACTGCAGATGAATGCAAATTACATAAGTTTTGTAACAAACAAATCATTTGAGAACTGTCAATGTTGTGACTTGCAGGCTGGCAGCCTGGAATTCAAGAAGGGGCAGCTCTCTGGGATGAAGAATGGGATAAGTTTGAAGATGAAGGTACAATTGGAAACCGTTTTTTTCCTTTATCTTTCTGTTACATTTAGATAGCTATAGCTAAGAACATAACAAGAACGTTGGCTGATAATCCTCCTCCCATTGTTAGGATTTGGGAATGAGATTACTTTTGACAAATCTAAAGAGCAAAACTCGTCTGGCGAGAAGGAAAACGGTACGGTGGATGATGGTGATGGACCACCTGATTCACCAACTCATTTGGATGAGAACTATGGACCCTTTTCAGAAACCTCAGACCGCCACCATGAGAATGAGTATGGGACTACTCACAGTGAAGATGATTCAGGCAGAAGCCCTAGGGACAGTCCTCTCTCTAGGACTGGTACTGAGCTCCCTTCTCCAGATTCTCATGGAAAGAATTCTGAGTTCTTTGATGACTCGAATTGGGCAAGTGCATTTGATGACACTAACGATGATGTGGATTCTGTCTGGGGATTCGATGCATCAAAAAGCCAGGTTAGTTCATAATCCATAGTGTCTATCGCTGTAACAAATCACTCCTATCCATCCACATTCTTCCAAGCTTGGCATTATAATATTTTTATCATTTTGCAGGATGGAGATTACTTTGGATCTGGTGGCGATTTTGGTGGAAACTCAGCAATNCGATGATGTGGATTCTGTCTGGGGATTCGATGCATCAAAAAGCCAGGTTAGTTCATAATCCACAGTGTCTATCGCTGTAACAAATCACTCCATCCATCCACATTCTTCCAAGCTTGGCATTATAATATTTGTCATTTTGCAGGATGGAGATTACTTTGGATCTGGTGGCGACTTTGGTGGAAACTCAGCAAGAGCAGACTCTCCAACTTCAGGAAGTTTCGGCGGTCAGAGAAAGAGCCCATTTGGATTTGATGATTCAGTTCCCAGCACTCCACTCTCGAGATTCGGGAACTCTCCTCCTCGGTTCAGCGACGCATCAGCAGTAGCCAGAGACAGCAACTTCGATAGCTTCTCAAGATTCGACTCCTTCAACACCACCAGTGAAGCTGGCGCAGGTTTCTCCTCCTCCCAGCCTGAGAGACTGTCTCGGTTTGATTCCATCAACAGCTCCAAAGACTTTGGTGGAGCTGCCTTCTCCAGGTTCGATTCAATCAACAGTAGCAGAGACTTTGGTGGTCCCTCGCTTTCGAGGTTCGACTCCATGAATAGCACGAAGGATTTCAGTGGAGGCCATGGGTACTCGTTTGATGATGCAGACCCTTTTGGTTCCACAGGTCCCTTCAAAGTCTCCTCTGATGATCAAAGCCCCAGGAAAAATTCCTTCTAGCCAAGGTATGATTATAATTCCTTTTTTTTTCCTCATNTCTCCTCCTCGGTTCAGCGACGCATCAGCAGTAGCCAGAGACAGCAACTTCGATAGCTTCTCAAGATTCGACTCCTTCAACACCACCAGTGAAGCTGGCGCAGGCTTCTCCTCCTCCCAGCCTGAGAGACTGTCTCGGTTTGATTCCATCAACAGCTCCAAAGACTTTGGTGGAGCTGCCTTCTCCAGGTTCGATTCAATCAACAGTAGCAGAGACTTTGGTGGTCCCTCGCTTTCGAGGTTCGACTCCATGAATAGCACAAAGGATTTCAGTGGAAGCCATGGGTACTCGTTTGATGATGCAGACCCTTTTGGTTCCACGGGTCCCTTCAAAGTCTCCTCTGATGATCAAAGCCCCAGGAAAAATTCCTTCTAGCCAAGGTATGATTATTATTCCTTTTTTTTTCCTCATACATTTCCTCGCTTGATGAACTTGTGATTGTTTCCTTGAAAATCTTATATTTTTTTTCTCCCAAAATCTGGTTTTTGTTTTTGGATGAGACAATAGCTTTAGACGATTTGTAATATGTAAAGTTTGTCTTTGTTTTGGTTTTCCTACTACTGTATCTCTGTTCTGTTCTTGTGAATTCATTTGCTTTAAAAGCATCCCTGGCAAAATAACACATTCAGCAAGTTGCTTAAGACACAGTCTGCATCATTATATCAGTGAAGCAGATTCATGTAAAAACTAAAAAGGTTTCCCCCATGGCTTCTTTAGCTAACTAAACATGTTCCAAGATTCAGTTTTAAACAGAATCTTTAGATGTTAAACAAGAAAGTACAAACATATGGCAAGAGAAACGGTCGCCTAAAGCATTGGTTTATGTCCAACTGTAATAGAGTCAATATTATCCCTTCTGGTAGATAAAAGGAGAAAACAAAGAAGCATACTAACATAAACATATGGCGAGTAGCAAAAACAGAAGCATACTAACATAAACATATGGCGAGTAGCAAAACAGAAGCATAAAGCATTGAACGACAACAAAGCGCGACTTAATCAGCTATTAAAATTTTCAATAAAACCAAAACTAGTTGCATGCATACGAGTTCACTCTTCTTCTTTTGTTGATTCTCTCCTCCATGTTCATCAGCTTGTAAGAATGAGAAGATTCCACATCCATCTTCATGAGTGTCGTCTCATCATCTTCAATCAACGATCTTTTTCCAACTCGCGTTTCCTTTTTCTCCACAAGCCAATTATATGGTGATATTTTACCAATCATACTCATGATCATACCTAGACCGGAGTTATTAGGTTTATCATCATCATGATCCACCTCCATGACATCTACCATCTTCTCATCTACTTCCATCGCAGAGGACATAGACGGTGCAAACTCTGGACTAGGTATCGAACCCTTGACATTGGATTTGAGATAGGGATCGTTGGAGATGTGGGAGTAGATAGATTTATCCACGCATCGCATTATCGCCAGAGATTTGGGATTCAACTTGGAGAGAATCTCCCCGAGGAGATCAAGAGGTAGGCCGTCCAGTCTATCCATGATCAAAAAGAGTATTAGATGAAGAAGATGTTGTTAGGATCTCTTCTTCTGCTTCTGTCTTATGATTTTTATTATGTATTTATAGAGAGACAATACTTGAAATCATATATTCTAATAAGGAAATTGAGTTGGTGTTACATTAATTATATGGTTTATCATTACCTTGTTTCCAAAAAACGGCAAAGACTTCGGAAACGACTCCGTTTTATTTATGAAAGTATTAATCAGTTGAGGGTACTAATGTCATTTCACTTAGTAAAGAGATATGGATATATGGAGCTCTCGAGTTTGGTTTTGTCTGAGGCATCTCTCTCTCTCTCTGTCTCAATGGCTGCCATTAGTAGCTGCTGCTTACACATATGTGCATCTGATCATCATCACTCTCGTCTTCCTCGAATCTCTGACGCAAACCAAACCGTCACTCTTTCGTCTCCTANTCTTCTCCCTCATTCTTAGCACTATCGGTTCGGGAACTTGAAAACAGAGTCCAAAAATCAATTCTTTGAGAAAATCAAATTAGATTTCTTTCTTTCTTGTTCTTGCCTATGATGATGACTCTCTTTGGTGAATTGGGTCTCCGATAGTTGTTCTAATTATTGAATAAAGGAATGTGCTTTACTGAAGTTATTGTTGCTCTGTTTCTTGCAGCTGAAGGGTTGAAGTACTATGACATTGAGGAAGGCAAAGGTCCAGTAGCCACAATAGGATCAACTGCTCAGGTTGAGAAAAACCACCTCTTTTATTATATTCAAAATCAAAGTTCTCGCCTTTACATTGTAGTCTTTCACCCCTTTAGGTGCATTTTGATTGCCGGTACAGAAGCATCACTGCAATCTCCACCAGAGAGTCCAAGCTATTGGCTGGGAATCGTAGTATTGCTCAGGTTTTCTAGCTAAACCATCTACTCAAAGTATATTGTTCTCCTTGTTTGTGGGTGGCTTACTTTCTTTTTGGAACAGCCTTACGAGTTCAAGGTAGGATCTACTCCAGGTAAGGAAAGGAAACGAGAGTTTGTAGACAATCCAAACGGGTTGTTCTCTGCGCAGGCTGCACCAAAGCCTCCTCCAGCAATGTATTACATAATCGAAGGAATGAAAGTCGGTGGCAAGGTTAGAAAAACAACAATAACACAGCTTTGCTTTTTCTAGTTGTGAGAACACTTTGCAATGTGTGTTAAGTAGTAGTAGTGTTTGACTTTTGCAGAGAACTGTGATTGTTCCACCTGAAGCTGGTTATGGTCAGAAAGGAATGAACGAGATACCGGTGAGAACCTACAAATTGTATATGAGGAAAGCTCCTTTTTAATGTTTTTCTTTACTTTGGAGTTTGATAGAATAAAGCAAAAACGTGTATGTATGTGTGTGTGTGTGTTGTTGCAGCCTGGAGCTACATTTGAGTTAAACATAGAGCTGCTTCAGGTGATTCCCCCAGAAGAGAAAGAGAAGTGAAACAAGATTCTTCCCCAACACTGATAAAGAGAAGCTTTGAAGCTTTTCACAAGGCCAACATTTGTTTAAAGATACATTAGAGAGGAGAAACTAGTGAGTGAGAGAGAAACAAAAAGAATGTAAATTTTCGGACTCCGGTACACTAAATAACCGGGTATTATTTGTTGGAAATAGAATCTGTTAAAAGTAGGTGACTTACGTGGCAGCTTCTAATTCGTTCAAAAATGTCAAAATGTGATATGGTTGGTGTGGTCATAGAAATGGTTTGACAGTGCAGTAACTGTAAAACCCCAACCGAATGTTGTAAACCGTTGTTGGTTAAGTTTTAGCTTGAGAGGAAGTTTGTAAACCGGACCGAACCTGATGATAAACCGATAAGGCAACCAGCGACTAAAGGTAAGAAGGTTGGTGGCTCCGCAAGTGAGCGGCTTTTGGTTTGGGCGAGAAAATCTAGTGGAAACAGAAAGGGAAGATGGAGACTTCTCTGAGGTATTCACCAAACTCCAGGTCACTGAGAATCCATGCCAAAGAGAAGCTCCCTGTTAACTCCAAAACTCGTTTGCAGGTACCTCTCTCCAGCTTCCTCTGTCTCCTTCGAATTAGTGCTGTTATGCTCTGTTTCAGCTCTGTTTCTTCTCAAAGCTTTGTACTTTCTTGTTTGACTGGCTTCTCTCTTTCATTCCTGGTCAAAAGCCTCTTGCTTGATATGTAAAGGTTTAAACTTTGAGAGTAGTTTATTGTCTGTAATCGAGGGTAGGTACTAGTCACTAGATGTGATTCAAAGTCTCTAGCTTTTGATGCTGAAAGGGGGAATAGATGATATATCTAACTTTGTAGGAAGAGTTGTTCATAGCCTCACTGACTCATCTTTTGGTTAAGTTTTGGTTTAGTGACTATTTTCAATGGTTAAGTTTAAACCTTTCAACCAAAACCTATCTGTTGATTGTCAGACATGAATGATGGTTTGGCTAAGATTGATTTCTCTTCTTACTTCCCTTTGTTGGTTGTTTTTGATAGCTTCATGGAGAGCTTGATACACGGGCTGGAGCGCCAAGTTACTTATGTGCGATGATAAGACACTTTTTCAATGAGGTTTTGTTTCTTAGTTGCTTTGATATCTCTTTGAACCTTTGACAACCATTTTTATTCAATGCTGTGAATTTGCACATATATAGGATTCGACAAACGTTGGAGTAGGCTTGCATTATGATAAAAGCGAAAAGCTTCGGGGTTTTGTACGTGGTAAAAAGAAGTTCCCTGTGAGAAGTGATAATCTTGTTACCTTTAATGTTAAAGGACGATGTGATTTTGACCAGGAGTTTAATCAGGTTCCCCCCTTCTTGTTTTTTTCTTCTTTTCATACTACAAAGAACTTTCTCTATCGGTTATGTTTGTTCATTTTGGTTTTGTGATTTTGCGGTGGCAGAGGAACCCGAAAGGAGCTGCTGAGTTTGATTTGAACATATGGAAGTTTGAGAAAGATCAGGATTTACGCCTCAGAGTTGGTTACGAGGTGTTTGACAAGGTACTACTGAATATGTGAATCATGCCTCTCTCTCATGATGCAATTCCTTTCTTTTGATATTGATTGAACACAATGCGTTGCCTCCTTTCTCTTTCTTACAGGTCCCATATATGCAGATTAGAGAAAACAACTGGACTCTCAATACGAACTTGAAAGGAAAATGGAACGTGAGGTTTGATCTCTAAGGAGGGAAACATGAACAGCAACACACATTAAAAGGAAGATTTACATTTTATATTTGATCATTTTGAGAGAAATGTATTATTGATTGAAGAAACTCAATTTGGTTTAACCAATTGATAACAAAATCTAAAGATCTTTGTTTTGTTTTATCAATTACTTTTACTCTTGCAACCAGCTCGAATCTTAGTTATTGTCTCCTTGGGTCTTGTAGCTATTTTTTTCATGTTGGGAGATAGAATTAGCATCAACTATTGACTGTATGTGTGGTCTTAAAGCCCACTTGGTTTCCTTATTACAGATCTACTTTACTTTGTGATAAAGTTGTAGTTAACCGGAAATTACAATCCACCACTAGACCAAAACAAACCAAACCAAACTAAACCAGCCAATCATCTTTCGTTTGTACAAACTATATAGTGCAATTTGGATACTAAAGAAGAGACACTGTAATGGTTCACAAACCAAACAACAAAGATCTGGTTATCTCAGACCGATATAGTTAGGTAACTTCGTCACGGTGTTGGTTGACTTTGAGATCGGGATGCGGCTATTATGAGCCATAAACATCACCATCCATCAGTATCAAATCGACAATAATAGAGTCCCACATACAAAGGTGAAGAAGAAGATCTTTATAGATTTGCTTCTGATGGTCTTAAACTAAAGATCATGTATACAAAATCACAACGACCAAGAATCTAAAACCATAGTTTTCAACATCAACAGTAGATGAATAAACATTGACAAAAACCACCACCCACTTTATAAAAATTCCAACATAGTCGGGTCTATTAATT
>OVBX01003961.1:0-15585 GCA_900406325.1 Erucastrum elatum | reverse complement strand
ACTTTGAGGGAAAGGTAGTGCCAACAGTGTATTTAGGTAGATCACAAAATATAGTAACTTGGATGGGTAGAGAGTGCAAATTTCCTATACTATATGGACAATATATAATTCAATTTATAGCATACGGACAATGGAGTTGTTTTTATATTCTATATTTACAAATTTCCTTTTAAAAAATCTTATATCTCAACTATTTTCACAGTTTAATTTGAAACATTTATCAATTAGTGAAGTCCTATATACATGGTTCGTCTATAAATGGAGATTAATTATAATTAAATCAAATCAGTTTAAAATTACATTCGGTTTATAAATATTCTTGAATATTTTTATTGAAAATTTCAAAGAGAAATATAATTTATAATGTTTTTTACATTTAAAAAATCAAAAACTAACAATAAAAATAAGAAAGATAAAACTTACAAAAAAAAACTAAAAGATACAATTCCAGCAATGGTTCGTTGTTACATAGGGTCGCTTTAGGTTTTTAAATGGCCATCTGGGTCAGTTTTAGTTTTTATTGTCGAACCGGGCCGCTAGAGGGGAGAGAAATAAATCGGTGACGAATTTGGTCTTATGACCCGTCATGTTTTGGGCCGTGACCCATGAAACTCTTGAGATCGACCCAGCAAAACGACCCTAAGACTTGGCATGACCTAGCGGCCCAGGAGCTTTCACACGTGTGAAGTAGAATATGTTTTTTTTTTGTTTTTTTAGGGTGACCGGTCACAAAGGTTAAAGGTAATATTAACCTTTTCCGCCGTTTACTGTTTTCTGATATTTGTGGTATTATTAATTAAACTAATATGCAAGAAATCGCTAACTCGGTAATGGTGAGAAGCAGCTAAAAACTGGTGTACAACTAAAAGAAGTAACCCTACGACTAGAAGATATTCCAATCATCTGAGGCCGTCGATGCTCATCCACCGCAACTGAAAAGGATGGAAACAATTAGCGGTGGTCGGAATGTCGGGTCAAGAAGCGGTGGAATAGTCAGTAAGGAAATCAGGACCAACACCGGCGAAGGTACAAACTTTGAGTTATAAGTTTGTGTATTTGTTTTTACAATTGTGTGCTTTCTTCTATATGGTAAACAATCCTAACGGGTGCTCATGCTTGGAATGTAGGTCTGTGTAATTCTTGCTTTGTTGCTATGGCTGGGAGGTGGATAATGTTTGACAATGGAGTTTGGGATTTCAAGATAGACAAAGATAGATTGGGTAGAGCAGTCGATTTGTCCCGAATTAGAGGGGCTGAGGAGTTAAAAACGTGTATTTTAGCTGCGTATGGGCTTTTGGGAAGAGAAATGTTAGCGGAGATGTCGTATTGGCTAAATGATGGAGAGGGTGAAATGGTGGGCCTAGTGGCTGCTTATGTTGAGATAGCAACGGACAAAGATTTCATTTCAAGATGATTCACCGGGCAGACAAATCCGTGAATCTCTTCGTAACATTCAGAGAAAGTGTTGGAGGAGTCATGATATTTCTAAGGTCGGAACGAGTAATACGGAACCAAATGAATGCACCCGTTCCACCTCCTGATGAAGATGTTGCCTTTTTGATGGAAGTTCAGCAAATCGAAGATCGCTACAAACGCAACTCGCAGTCTGGCGGAATGGTTGCGACTCCAAATGACCAACGGAAAAGCGGAGAAACTCTTGACGATGTGAGTGGGGAAAATTCAGAGAATTACGAGGAAGAAAAGGGTAACGTTTGTGGAGATGACTTGGCAGTGGATAATGAAGAGAATAATGCGAACGTTTGTGGAGATGACTTGGCAGTGGATAATGGAGAGAATAAGGAAAGCAAAGTCGAAGAAGGAGACGCAGTAAAAAGGGATTCAGATAATCTGCCTCAGCAAATCAGTTTGATAGGAGATACGAGAACGGTAAGTGTTGAACAGCTTTCAGTGGAGAATGAAAATAATGGAGGAGCTGCCGAAGATGTTGCTGCAGAAGATGATGGCGATGATAGCGATTACGACTTTAATGGCTGGCATGATTATTGTAGAAACGATTGCGTGACGGATGACGACGACGATTTTGTAGAAGGTCCAGGTAAAGGAAGAAGTGGTGGAAAGGGTATTCGGCGTCCTGGCGGTATTGGTCGCAGAGAGGCTGCAAAATCGGCGTGCGGTAANTAAGAAGCAAGTAGCACGTGGAGGTGGATATATATCCAAAAATAACGATTCATCTGTGGAAATCACCGATCTAGCAAGAAATCTTGGATCACCCTCCAAATTGGACACAGAAGCAACGGAGACCGAGGTAGATGTTGATGTTGTTCTTGTTACGCCCCCTCAATCTAAAAACAAACACACCCGAGTGACTGAAGATAATGATGATGATGCTGTTGTTGACACTCCTTTTCCCAAGCCGGTGGTATTGGAGGGTGAAGAAGTATTGACGAAAGCCGGAGATAATGTGACTGATACTCCTACAGACATTGAATGTGCCTCCAAGCAAGCAACTGAGACCGTTGAAAGTGGTGACATATGTCTCGTAACTCCCCCAAAACAATTTAACATGCACATCCGTGAGCTAGTAGATGAGGACGATTTGATCCANATTCAGGGTGGAGAAGCATTTATGAAAGGCATACAAGTACCAGAAATGTATGGATATAATGATGTAGATGGTGTGTATAATGAAATGGAGGGAAGCAGCTGCAACCCGCTTGAAATTGACTTCAGGAAGGAGGACTCCGTCATATTCGTGGGGAGGACGTTCAAAGACAAAGCGGAGTGCAAGTTGACGTTGGCTATCTACGCAATCGCGAAGGTGTGCACGTTTAAGCTCTGGCATTGCAAACGTCGACTTACGGCAAAATGTTACGAGAAAGATTGCAACTGGAGAGTAGTGGCTGTTCAACTCGGTGAATCTCCAACTTATCTGGTAAAAAAGACAATTCTGAATCATGTATGCGTTGTCGATGTTAGAGGGAAGTATAAAAAATATGGTACAGCCAAAGTGCTTGCAGCTCTATTGCATTCGAAATACGAGAGGCTCTACTCTGGGCCGCGTGCTACGGAACTTCTGGAAATGTTGCGAACGAAATTCAACTATACATGCTCATACTGGAAAGCTTGGAAAGCGAAAGAACTAGCGATTGCATCTGCGCAAGGAACAGAGGAGGAATCATACAAGATGCTACCACAGTACTTCCATATACTCAAGCTAGCAAATCCTGGAACAATCACCGATATTAAAACCGAAAAAGACAAAGAAGGAAAAACAAGGTTTAAGTATGCGTTTATGTCTCTCAAAGCATGCATCGATGGATGGCAACACCTGCGGAAGGTGCTAGTGGTGGACGGCACCCACATGTTTGGAAAGTACAAAGGTGTTTTATTAAGTGCCAGTGGACAAGATGCTAACAGCCGAGTATTCCCGATTGCTTTCGCAGTAGTGGAAAGCGAAAACACAGAATCTTGGTCATGGTTTTTCGAGAGACTATCCACTATAGTAGAGGATGGTTCTGATTTAAGTATAATATCAGATAGATGCACAACAATTTTCGCAGCGATAGATAAATGGTACCCGCGTGCACACCACGATGTCTCGTACACCTTCAGCGTAACATTCAGGAGAAGTATAAGGGGCTGCAACATAAAGCAATGGTTGCCAGAGCTGTCTGGGGAAGCTTTTAGGTATCAGAGTTTAATGATATAATGGAGCTTATTAAACTGACGGATTGGAGATGTTGGGACTATTTGGAGAAGATCGACATGAAGCTATGGACACGTTCACATTTCGAAGGGGAGAGATTTAACATGTTGACCTCTAACGTTGCTGAATCATTGAATAATACTCTTCGGCTCGCGCGTGATAGTCCTATAATGGCATTGTTCGAGTTTATACGCCGGAAGCTGTGTACATGGTGTATTAGCAGACGCACGGAGATCAGTAAGATGAAGGGGAATGTTCCAGATAATATCCAAAAGATACTGGTCGAGCAGCTGGTGCTGTCAGCGGGCCTTCTAGTACTGCCATGTTCAACTTGGTTATTCGAAGTTACGCTCAAGCCATCTAATTTTGGTTTCACGGTTGATCTGGAAAAACGAACTTGCACTTGCCTCGAATTCCAAAAGCTTGGTTTGCCATGTCGACACGCCATTGCTGCTGCTTCTTCCCGTAATATGCAGTACACCGCGTTTTTTTGCAAAGAACATCAGAAAGAGACATGGGCTGAAACAGTTAAGGGTATCATACTTCCTGTTCAGGATTCAAAAGATGTTGAAGTGCCGGCCGAAATACTAACGGTAGATCTTCATCCACCAACGACCAAACGAATCAAGGGAAGACCAGGAATCAAACGTAAACTGTCCCAGGAGAGATACCGGTAAGACTGTTTTGTTCACTGTGAACAACATTTCAGATTTCTATAGTAAATTTTCCAATCATAACAACTTTATTGTTTACATCAGGGGGAAGCAAGAAGCATAAGCCGAACAAGTGTTCAAATTGTTTTAAGGAAGGTCATAAGAAGACCACTTGCAAGGAAGTTAAGCCTTAAATAGAGGATGTAGAAAGCCTTGATTTTGATAAAATCGAGCAACCTCATTATGGAATGTATTTTTTTTGTAGCACAACGATGAACCTATGTTTGTTTGGATATGGTGAATGGAACTAGCATTGAGGTGTACGGTCTTTTGGTACTAAATATATTATGGTTGTAGCGCATTTTGTTGTACACCAATTAGTTAATCAATGGATGCATAACACTAATAACAAAAGTAGATATTATATCCAAATAAAGTGACAAGACAGAGCGGAAAACATGACTTAGTGTACTAGCCGATAACAGAACTTAGAGGAGCATAGAGTTTGCACAAAAAAGACAGTCAGAAACCGATGCTATTACATGTAATAATCGAGATTAATCATCGGAATTGATACGACCTCTTCTCCCCCTACGTAGTGAAAGATCCGCCTCGAGTCCGCTAACATTTTGAGGCTGACCAATTAGGGGTTCATCACCTAGAAGAGCCAACATGTCCCTCTAAAGATTGAGAGTCTGATAGATCAAGTTGGGGAGAACAATTTTCCTGTCCGCATCAGACTGGCGAGACATCTCGATAACCTGGCCATAAGCCAATCGACCAAAGTCTATCGGCTTGTTTCTTACAAACGCGAAGAGAAAACGAAGACGCTTTTTAGCATTGCATCTACATGGAATCCAGGTAGCCAGTTTAACTCACAAAGTTTGTAGAGGCAAAGATACTGTGGGAGGAGTTATGTTAGGGAGAATGACTCCCAATGAGTACAGCGACCACCGGTGAGGAAGGTAATTGCTTGCGAGAGATCATCATCCTCCCATGTGTGAGGTTGTTCCACAATTGGAGTCTTGAATAGTTGATTAATCACGACGGGGTCGAAATCTAAACGGGATCCCCAGATATAAATGCCTGCGTCCGAAACCGTATAGGTTGGAGATGCATTCTCTAACCACCCTTGGACAGAAAGGCCGCACATACAACACAGTGTACATCCACCCCACATTTTCCAATATTGAGCGAGCCTCAGCAAAACCCGGATCATCTAACACTAACATCCCCTGGACTTGAAACCCTCGTATGCAAAGTTGTTGATACTTACGGAAGCCTACTTCGGTTAGATGACGATTAGACCATGGGTTTGGCACCGGTGGGCCGGCGATAAAGAACCCCCAACCGCGCTTCAAATGTCATAAAATGCGGTTCTCCCTCGACCGGCTCAGGTTTGGAACTTGAACGTTCGTCTGAACTTGTGGTGATGTATTCACGACGGCGGAGATGGTTGGAGGCAGATGACGAAGACGACATTTTTAGGGTTTAGGATTTTTTCTGCAATTGGATCTACAAGATGAGTACGAAGGAGAAACAAATACAATTTCCGAGAGGAGATAGTGGTTTTTGAGAAGCGCAACGGTCAAATCGCTCTGTCTTCCTTATTAATGAAAAAAGGTTGATGAAGGGACCACCAAAGCATAATATTTGGGCCATAAGTGTTTAGAATCGAATCAACGTTAGGCCCAATACTGAGACCAGCAACGGGGTTTGATTTAAAAGCGGTGTACAATGATAAATATAAACTAAGATTATAACGGCTAGAAACACAATTGTAAAAGCCAATATAGCCATTGTTAGTCATTTTAATCCCATATAGCCGTTGTATATGGGTTGGAAAAGATTATAACGGTTAGAAATATGACCTATTTAAGTAGCTGTGCCTACCTCGCACTCTACTCGCAACATTTCCAAAATTGTTTAAAATCCACCAAATAAGTGACCAATTAGTAAATGACGGATATGACGGATCCCTACTATGCGGAGATGAAGCAGCACAAACGGGATGCTGACTGGCGCTTTGCTTGCATGTATGCCAACTACTGCATTTCTAAGAAATGTACGTGCGGTGAGGCTATAACGGTCGAAACTGACGAGAGAGGAAGGAACTACTATGTATGCAAGGTTTTTGAGGTTAGAATGGTTGTTGCGCTAATTAATAGTTCGAAATGATTTTAACAACCGTCAATCACCTAAAAATTATTTGCCTTCCAGGACGATGGTTTGCACATCCGACATGCCTGCCTTGACGCAATCGAGGAAGAGTTTGATGTGATGAAAAGTGAATTCCGCGAGGAGGTCTCGCTCCACCGTAAGCTGCAATATGAGGTGGAACAAATGCGTAAGGATATCGAAGAACTAAAGCGGATACCGATGAGGGGTCGCTGATCGAATCTTATGTCTGATCGAATCTTATGTTTAATGTTTTAAAATTTGTGCCCTGTTTTATGTACCATTATTTAATATCTTTTATAATGTATGTTGGGTCGTTTATGGGACCAATTGTGTCATTTATGTTTGTTTTTTTTTTGAATAATGGCTTCAGTAAGATGTTAAGTAACGGTTGAACAGTTGAACGGTTACATCGTGCCACTATACAATGGTTTTATAACACAGAAATGGTGCCTAGAGATGTTTAACTTATTTCCCACAAAGCTATAAATAGAACGAATGGTTCGGTTGGTTACGAACACACAACCTTAAAATGAAGCAATGAGATTTTACAGTCAGAGAATACAATACAATGTTCCTGAAATCGGGACTCCTTGAAACAGAGCAACAAGAGACCTTGGTAAGGATGTATCGAGATGGATTACGCGAGGAGATACTGGCAGACCTTGGGGCTCACGTGTTCCCAACCATTCACGACATAATGCATGCAGCTTTACATGTTGAAGAGGGTGATGAATCAGATGAAACAGGGAACCAGCGGAAGAAGAAATCCTGAAGCGGAGAATGTGAGACCTCGGGTGATACTGATGGCTCGACAACCGAATCTGACGAATCGGGCGATACCCATGGCTCGACAACCGAATCTGACGATTCGGGGAACAGGCCGAAGAAGAAAGCCTGAACCGGAGAAGATACCAGTACGAACTTAGACGGAGAGGCAGAAGATCCCGATGAGGCTGGTGACAATGATGCTTACAATGATGCTTTTTACGACAATGAGGGGTCTGTTCCGCAGGGGGTAGGAGGGAGCGATGAGGAATCCGATAAGGAGTACCTTGAGGAACACCACATGAGCAAGTCCGAATCAAGCCGAGAATACACAAAGCAAACGGAGATACTACCAATCAAGAAAACAGAGGAACCAGTTAAAACAATAACATGCGAATCATATAGAATCCATGCGAAATACATAAACAAAGGAAATGGAGATAGATTGATAACTAAACACATGTTTGGCCACTCTTTCTGCTTGGGTGTTGGCTCAGTAATTCTGCAACCTGAGCGCTTTCCGGACATGCACACATCAATGGCTATGTTATCCCATCTCCAATGAAATTGAAGACAAATAGGTCCCCTATAGAGCACCTGTTATCGAGACAGAACTTTCTCCACCCTCTTGTGATGTAGTACTTACCCGCTGCCTCGCAAAAATCCAAATGCACTTTCCATGAATCTTCTTTTTTGTTAATCAGTAGCGTGCGTTGGAATTGTTTCTTCAGAGCATGAGAACTCGTAGCTCCGACAAGGAGATACTGCAAACAAGAAATGTAATCAGTGGACAAGTATATAAAATTAAACCATATAATCGATGGACTAAATAGACTTACAAGTTTGTCTTCTTCCAGATTTTTAGTACTCACTTCAGCCAAGAAACAGTTGTTCTGGAAATCGGCAGAGCAGTCCAATGCGAAAGAAGACTGAGCCCCTGTTCCTCCTGACAATGAGAGTATGAGAGCAAAACAGTTATATACAGGCAAATTTTTCGAGAGCATCGATGTTATAACATTCCATATAACAAAAGTGTATCAGTATTGTTGTTGTCAGATGATGTTGTAGTATACTGAATGTCACAGCAACTTGGTCCGAAAGGTGTGACATGAAACACCATATCTCCTTCATGTCTAAAAATGACGAGGTCACCAACCCGCAGACTATGAGCTGCTGCAAAGTCTCTCCACCCATCTCTGAGTTTCAAACCGTCAACCTTCACTAACCAGGTTTTATCGGACGCATCTGTTGTCAGTGTAGCAGTGTTGATGAGGTTGTAACGTCCTTGGAGATGCTTCCCGTAGAAAGCTTGAGGAATGCTATGCAGAAACATGGAACAGAACGTAAGCAAAAGAAAAAACATAAGTACAACCGGAAGAAAATAGTTCAGTAGACTACGAGGTGATTCTCCAAGTCGGGAAGGAGAGGCTTAAAGAAATGTGGGTTGATAGGTAAGTGAAGAGACGAATCGGCCATTCCTAAAAGAGAGAACTACAGTGGACTTAATTCGCCGGAAGGTCGAGTGTATCCGAGGGAGGTGGACTGAAATCGGCTAAAGTGGGCTGGAATCGACGAAATAGAGGACAAACAGATCGAGAGACAGATCGAGAAGATATGAGAACAGCAGACTAGGGTTTCATCAAGCGTGTTTATTGTAGAAACCAATCATATGCTCTCATGTTTTTCACCGGATGCATTTTGTAAATATATTGTATTCTTTCATATTATAAAATATATTGTATGAGAGCATATACTAGAAATACCAAACACAGTCGAAAACCCGGCAGAAGACGCAATTATCGGTACACCCTTGAAAATAACTTGTACACTTTTAATTATTTAACGGTTAAGTTTTCTATTCTCGCTTCATTTCGTTGCGTCCCTGTTGATACTCCTTCGCTTGTCACGATCACTTCATGCCTGTTTGTTATGTAAACCTCGATTATAAATAGGGGTTGACCCTATTCGATTTCAAGAAGCGGTGACACATTGTAGTCGTACCGTATACACATAAATCTCCTAAAAATGGAACAGTTCCCTATACTGAGCCTCCCGACAGAGGTGCATGGGCTAGTCGTTAAACGTGTGGCACATAACTCCTTCGAAGATCTTTACAGACTCTGCGCTACTTGCAAGTCAATGCGCTCCTTGGGAGACGGTGAAGAAGTTTATGCTTCGTTCGATTTGTGTAAATACCAGTGGAGGAGGCTCCGCGGGTTTAGGCTCTGTTACCTATTGAGAAGATGCTATGCCCAGGGAAACCCAAGTACACTTTACATCAAGGGCGTATATTTTTTTATAGGCGAAATATGTACGCTGAGGGTCTTGACTTGCTGAAGAGAGCAGCCGATGCTGGATACGAGCGAGCCTCTTATACCTACGCCATGACCCGCAAATTATGGGATGATGATGGCGACCACTTCAGGGGATTTTCTAGAAAATATGTGGGTAAGATCGGACTCCTGGTAAGATCCTCGGTTGGATTGTGGGAGTGGGACCATAATGACTACTTCCACAAAAGGAGGCACGTCTTTATATCAGAAGTCGCGCCAATTTTTTTCAGCTGTCCTTGCTCTCCTCTTTTGGTCGGACATTGGGCATTATGGGACTTCGAGGATAGGAAGGCTGAAGACATGTGTAACCGGTGCTTCTGGATAAAAGAGGTTGGTCTTTTTCTACGCGACTTCAAGGCATCCACAGGTCATCCAAACTTTGTAACGTGGTAATCTTCCTGGATGGTGGTAAACTTCTGGCGTTAAGACTAGTTGGATGGTGGTACTCTTCGTGGACACTGCTTTATCTCCGTACACCTTTGTTAAATTGTTGCATACCATTCAATATTTCTAATCTTTCGATGACAATACTATTATGTCAGTTGAAACGTTGGATACTATTATCTTAGATTGAAAGGTTGGATGTTATTACGTCAATAAAGTACTTGCACACCATACATAATTTGTTAATAGCTTGATATGTCTCTGGAATAGATATTACAAAATAAGCGCAACAAGATAATATATCAAAGTTTCTCAATAATTTCCTTTAGTAACGCAATCTCCTCAGCGTTTTTCTTCAAGACTTTCTCCATCTCGTGGATCTGATAACCAAGGTGTGCAATCTGAGCGTCGTTTTTTTGGCCAGATTAGTCAATTCGATCGATTTGATATTCAATACAACCTAAGCTACGTAACCTGGAATCGTGGTCGTCAACTGTTTTCTTCAAACGCCGGGTTTCGTCTTCGATTGCGGTGGTCCATTCTTGCTTTCTGTGCAACCTGTCATTCTGGAAATATGATTGGAACTGACCTTTGAATCTTTTGAAGCAAAGCCAACAATTACATAAAAGATTACAACTCACCTTGAAATCTTTGCATACAAAGTATTTCTTCGGGATGGATGCCGCTTCTGTACAGAGGAACCATCTGAGCTGCTGGAAGTCGATATCGAAAGAATTTTGTTGCTAAAGGAGAAAGAGGGATGTTATTAGGTCGAAGTTGGAGAAAGAAGAGAGTGCAGGAATATTTATTTGGGTAAGATAGGTGTCACCAACCAACCCAATCAATTAATCTCAATTGCTCGTCACTGTGCACTTTATTTCAAAATTTGAAATACTGGTCCGGGTTGCCCAAATATCCGGCCCATTCGAAACCATTAACCCGACCCAGGTAAAATCACTCATTCTTTTCTCCAATTCGATTTCAGTCCTTTTTTGCTGTTCAATAATTTTATCGGACTGAGAACAGATATGGATTTCGGTAGCAGATCGATCAATAAGGGAAAGGAAAAGGGAAAGGGGAAGGCAACTGAAACCGATGTGCGTTGTTTATGTGTGTTGCCGACGAAGAAATGTAAATCTTGGACAGACAAAAATCCTGGTCAGAGGTTCTACGGGTGTGAACGGTGGAAGGTAGATTCGTATTACTGTTTAGTTATTTCTCGAATGGGTTTTCATTTCGTTTTTCTTGTAGACTCCACTTGATTGTGGGTTTTTCAAATGGATCGATGTGGAACAACCTTTTGGATGGCAAAAGAAGGCTCTGATTGAAGCTAGAGACTAAATTTCCGAAAAGAACCGGACTATCATGGAATTGAAGAAGACCATCTCCTGCCTCCAGAGTGATTTTGGCAAAAGTACAGAAATAGAAGAAGACATCATTAACGGGTTTCTAAATCCGTGAAGAGATGTTTAATTTCAACTGCAAGCTTCTATTTTCGTATGCGAACATCTGCTGTAAACGTGTTGAGCTGAAAGCTTTAATTAGTTATTTAAATTTGCAAAGTTCTTATTCTAACACAAATTAGATGTAAAACGAGGAACTACATTTGGGAGGAAATGGCAGGAGATAAAACATAAATGACATAGGAGACAACCAGAGAGATTTCTCAGTCAATAACATTTAAAGGATGTGAGATATGTCGACGCAAATCCAAAAGAGCCGGCAGTTTTTGCAAACACCTTCCAAGTTGTCTGCGTCATCATGGCCATACACGCACATGGGTGTCTGACTAAGCCATCATCCGGGAACTTGAAGATTTCCACATATTTGTACTGGTTCAAGTTTTCCGCTCCAAACGCTCTCAATTGGTTATCTTTGGATTCTGCGATTTCAGAACTATCATCCGATCGAAGGTCATGGTGATATACAGCGAACTGCTGAAACACCTTGCTCGCTTCCTTGTCGTTGCCAAGACAAACATTGAATATGGCGACAGCTAGGGTTGAGAATTCATGCCTTGGGACATTTGGTTCCAATATTTTAATACTCTCCTCAAGTCCTATGCTCGGTGCTGTAAGGATACCTTCAGAGTAGATTGCCTTGGTGTTGCCAGCAGCGACATACTTGAGATGAAACTCCCGAAACTGACAACCTTTGCGTATTTGACATGTCCAGAACCCATCCTCCATTTCACTAACATCGCACTTCTTCAAGACTGACGGCTCGTGTGCGAGGGCGTAACCCCATTTTCCAGCCCGCAAAAAAGGGCCAATATTGTAAAATGATTCATCTCCGACAAGCTCAATGATTTTGAGCACAATTTCGTCGGGGAGATTTGGGAGTACGTGAGCTTCCATACTACTGGTATCACTTGTTGGAGTTTTTTTGTGGTCTGTTTTATGGTAGGTATGAGAGGGATTATGGGAATTTAATATACAGGTTTGTAGAGAAAACGTGTGAGGTTAATACGAGAAGTTATTGTCCCAACCACATTTGAAACCTAACACTGTCAAATCATGTTTTAAAGCGGCCATTATGTACTTGGAAACAATTTAAAAAGACGACCCTTCGCTGCTCCGGGTAGCTAACGGTTATGAATTATACGGGCGTGACCATCGAAAAAAGACAACCCTTCGTTTGCCTCCGTCCACTCAATTTTGGACACTGACTATATTTACTGAATTTTGGACATCATTTGCACAACGCTCAAAACACAATCTGGATTTAATGGAAGAGACCACCTTTCAAGATCTATCTTCAGAAATCCAACAATTGATTGTCTCCTGCGTCGCAAAAAATTCCTTTCAAGATCTGTATAGACTCAGATCTACTTGTAAGTCAATGCGTGCGTTGGCAGACACGCCTGTCGTCTACTCTTCGTTTGATCTCTATGAATACTCTTGGTGGACAGGCTTGCGTAATACGTTGTTGCGAAGATGTTACGATGTCGGCAACTCAAGCGCGCTTTACATCAAGGGTGTTGAGTATTTCTACGCCCTACAACGCCACGCTGAAAATATTACTTTGATGAAGAAAGCAGCCAATGCAGGATACCGACGAGCGTTGTATACCTATGCAATGACTCGCAAACTCTATTGGGTTGATGAGGAATGCTTCGCTAGTTTTACGAGAGAAGCTGTTGGTGAAATTGGATGGCTTGTTAGAAAGATCGATGTTCTGTGGGTAGCGGTCGATAACGAGGGGTTCGAATCAAAGAAGTTAATGTTCATGACAACAGATCGACCCTTGTTTTATAATTCCCCTTGTGTACCTACGTTGGATTTCGATTGGGATCTCTGGCATATGGAGTTTATCAAGCCTGAAAACATGTGTGACCGATGCTTCTGGATCAAAGCGGTTGGTCTTTTCCTCCGGGATTTTCGTTGCGCCACGAGTTTTCCGCCCTTCCACACTTGGCAGTAATTATTATTTGTTGTAATGCATCACCTCATTAGCCATTGTTCTATTTTGGTTTTCAATAATAGCATTTCAATCATATCTTTAAAAGATAATAACCGGTGTGCAATATTAAAGAATAGGTGTATCCATTTTAAAACCAAACAACTCGGTTTAGATAATATAATACTTCAAACTTCAAACTATCTCCAAAAATCAATAAATATGGTTAGTGTGAAATATACGTCTTGGTGTGCATCATGACGACAATGGTGTACGATGTTGACAGACCTAACAAAACATTTCATGTTATATTGTACACCGAAGGTTACAAGGTCTACCACCGACAATATATGTAGTTGATTTTATTCAATGATATAACTTTAAATAATACAATCAATCATGCAAAGCTATGACTTGGTCTGCAACTTTACAACAACGGTGTACGAGGTTTAAACACGAAACACAATATTTCACTTTATAAGTGCAACAACCGTTTCAAGGTCTACTAAAGTCAACACATCTATTTGGTGTGCAGCGTTTTAATTTCGGTGTACATAGCTACAAAATACCATAGTCAATACCGTCATTTTTTTGGTTTCTGGAGGATCATAAAAACAAAAACACACAAACACACAATAAATAAACCAATATGTTCCATTCGGTTCACACAAACATAAGTACCATTGGGTTCAAACAAGATTCTGACAAGGAAAAACACCTTCATCTTTACTCATTGTTAACTTTAGCATCGCCCACGAATTCTTCATAGCAGTCCATTGCATATTGCTCTCGAAATATGTCAACTTCTTTGTCGGTAATCCGACTCATTTCCTCTGTGGAGCCGGCAGCATGCATCTCTATGAACTTCCCAGCACATGGGCCACAGTCGCCTCCCCTTTTGTTGTGATAAATATCTTATGCGCGGTCCCAAGAGTAAATTCGAAGACCTTCCTTCACCTTATAGCATTTATGCCCTGCATATTTTTCTAATATATAAGGCAACGACTGTACATTCGTTCTTCCGCAACGTCGATCTAAGTATGAGGAACAAATGAATCAAACACCGTAACATGACCTTCATTGAGCTTAATGCAGAGACCAACCCAGTGATCTCCACCCCAATTCATCGGGGTGTACACGGTGTCGACATCGCGACCAAGTCCCAACTTAATTTTCTGCCCCTTGCTCTTTCCTGTCACATACCGGGCTACGTTTTTCCCCCATTCGAACTGCAGCTTATCAGTGTCTGCGCTAAAGGCGCTCCAGTTTGACAGAATGGTTTTTATAAAGTATTGATCGAAGAACACCATCATCTCCTTCTGTAGATATATCCCGCGACGCCTCCACAACATATTCATTATCACATGCATGTGCTGTCCCAAAAAAAATGATACAAATAGATTTTTCATAAGTTGACTGTGAAAGGTATAATGTGACGACAATGCAAAGCTTGATAGTACCTCGTCAGACATCCATTTCTTCGGTTCAGCAATTTCAAGGAAGAAGCCATTACACACAGAGTGACCGGTAGCGATATCCCACATCCTGCAAATTTAACCAAGAATCAGGAACTTATGCACGCGTGTATGTATATAACCTTAAAAGAGTTTTAAACTTACTGCGCGGGGTTCTCCCTCAAAATATCGGCAAACTTCTTAAACTGTGCTCGATTCGTTTTGGCAATGGGCTTATACTCAACCTTCTCCTCGCTCTTAAACAACTTTTCACCCTTGGGTCAGGGGTGTACACTCCAGAAATCTTGCTGGATATCATTCGATGCCGTTTACCACCACTGCCCACATCTTCAGAGTCCGCATCGGTTTCAGCACACAGATCTACTCGGTTCTCTTGTTTCTGGCTATCAGTGGATATGTCGTCTTGACAATTGTCATATCTCTCTTCGTCCTCCGTCCCCTGTAATTCAGTGTTGATCTCCTTAACTGTTTCCTCAATACCCCCCTTCGGAGGAGCAACTTTTCCAACCGCCTCCACAGGGTTTGAAAGCTCATTTCTGGTGTTTCAACGGAGTCAACAAATTGGGGCTGTTTGTCTGCCGTCCTCGCTTCTTCACCACCTTTTGGATCCTCCTCAACGAACTCACCTCCGTCGTCAGCACCCATTTTCTAGATAAAGTCAGTAACATATGTCAACTGGTGTACACCAAAAATAAAATGTGGAAGTGTGCACCAAAAATAAAATGCAC
>OVBX01003959.1:810-15594 GCA_900406325.1 Erucastrum elatum | reverse complement strand
GTACTTTGAAGGTAGGTATCAGCCTATACTTTGTACAACCATGGCTAAGGAAATTTGTTTTGATGTGCCAAGATTCAGTTGTGTATTCTCTGTTGATAAATATGCTTCTGGAAGAAGCCACCTCGCTGATATATTCATGAGTCAAAGTATGAACTCAACAAACACTCAGAGGATAATGCTTCTACAAGGAATGAATACATTATGAAAACAAATGTCCTTGCGTGATTTAACCATGTTTAAGAATCAAGAAATATTAGCTTTCACCAAGGACTTTCTTTCTGGCTCAGGGCCGGGGTGGTGATGCCGTTTCAGAGAGCAACTTTGATTTCATTCACAAGTATGATACTCTCTCTCACTTAAAAAGGATTTTGGGTTCTTGTGCCTAAACGAACTGAGCAATGCTATGATTACAATTTTTTGTGTGTTTTAAGTATACATTGCTAATATGCCAGATATGGATTAAAGCTGATGCACTGGTTAACCTGTAGCTGTTGGTGATGCAATGTTTCAAACTAGAAAAAGGAGGAGACTTCTAATCAGATAAGCAGGAAGAACCTCGTTGAAGCAGTTTGTGGAGCGTTAGTTACATCAGTAGCTGTTAAGTATCACTGCAATGATTCCGAAGTGATCCACTTGTCATGAGTCGTCATAAGATTGACATATAATGGAGTAGTCAAAGTAGCTCTAGTTTATTTTCATTGGATCTGTGACCTTTTGGTAGTCTCTGGACCACCTGATGTCTTAGCCTAAGGCATTCCTCAACATGTGCCACCTTTATGTTTTATATCTACTTGAAGCAGTTTGAATACCACCTCAACAGCTTCACCGAGGTGTTGCTCAAAAGGTCCATGGCTCTATATCATATGAAATACCACATATCTGCACCGATTATTTTTCCAATTAAGAGAACTGTATTGTCAGCTCGTGAAGCTTGTTCTGATATTGGTTTGTTTAGTTGAAGCTGATAAGCTAATGAAATTTCATTAAACTGCTATTTAGGAATTTCAGAGTAAAACGATGCGCTCATCACAGTAAAAAAGCTGAAGGGTGGAGTTTGCAGAGGAAAGAACTCTGTATAGTGAGAAATTTAGATTAAAAAGAACTACTTTATTAACAGTTACACTTTCGTAACATACTGATTTGAGAGACCTCAGATACATACCAAACATCAATGAACAAAACAGAGATCCTAAACGCAATAAACAAAAAGTAGTACGCAAGAGATATGCTATTAAACAGAAAACTACCTACTAAACCTTAATGTACAGACACTAAACTGAAGTAAGTCGATTTCTTCAAAGGCATAAACTTCAACCTCAAGACTTTGTTCAGAGTTCTCTTAAACTGTGTGGCCTTTGTAGGAAAAGACTTCTTATTCGAAACAACAGAAACAGCATCTGTCCTTGGTTCCTTGTTTGAACTTCTTCTTCTGATTCTCAACTTGAACAACTTCAACAAAAACGATCTTCTTGTATTCTTCTCCTCCTCCTCTTCTTCCTCTTCAACTTGCTGACGAGGAGGCAAGAAAGGATGAGACAACAACTCATAAGCGCTCCCTCTCTCCTCAGGCTCCCTCGAGAAACAAGTTCGGATAAACTCCTTCGCATCGGAAGGTAAACTCTCCGGGATCTCAGGAGCTTCACCACACCGGAGACGAGTCGCTAGAAGATCGAGACGAACACCTTCCCAAGGACTCACCCCCGTGTACATCTCCAGCACCAAACACCCCACCGACCACAAATCCAACGTCTTGTAAACGACGCCGTAACGGACAGACTCCGGGGGCATGTAGACGGGAGTCCCCACCCACGGGACTCCGCTTCCCCAGTACATAGGAACCTCTCCCACCTCCAACGCATTACCGAAATCCGAAATCTTCACCTCGTACGAGGAAGAAGATCTCGGACGAGGGAACACGAGTATGTTCTCCGGTTTGATGTCGCAGTGAACGTAACCGTGGCCGTGAACCGAGACCAGACCACGGAGAATCATCCTCGTGAAATCTTTGATCAACGGCTCCGGCAGCTTTCGGTCGGCGTATCTGTCCATGAACGCGCTTAAGCTGCCTTCGGAAGCGTACTCGAGTTGGAGTTTGTAGAGTCTCTCCCCGGTTTTGGTGAAGCCTTCTTCGAGGGAGTCTCCGAAACACGTGACGATGTTGGGGTATCCTCTTAGTTCGAGAAGAATCTGTAACTCGCTTTGGAGGGTGTCGCAGTCTTCTTGGTGAGAGCCTTTGACGGCGGAGAGATAGGAAGAGGAAGAGCCGTTGGGATTAGAGTAGCGGACGAGATTGACGCAGCCGAAGGAGCCTTCTCCTAGAAACCTTACGAATTCTTCGTGTGATGTTGATTGCATCTTTGCTTTTTTTTTAAGGTTTCGAAATAGAATCGCGTTTGAGAAAGAGAAAAGGTAAAAGCTTTTTTAGGGTTTCGAAACAGAGTTGCTTGCAGAGGAAAAAACGTAGGGAAATTTAAGGAAGAGAGCGAAAAGGAAACTGTAGTGAAGGAGAAGAGATGACGGTCTTTTTATAGATTTCGGCACACACGGAAAAAGGAAATTCTCAATTAACAATTTCTGACTCTCAAAAAAAGGAAATTCAAAGCACGCCGGGAGAGATTGAAAAAAGGAAACTCTTTTGAGTTCGCTTTTTGGCATCTAAGTTTAATCACAACAATAAAAAATTTAATAGGTTTAGTTTTAATTCGAAATAAATAATACATATATAAGTTTTTAATTTGAAATAAATAATTTACATTACAAAAAAATGGATGTTTTAAAATTTGTAAGCACAAACAATAAACAATATCTGAAAACACAAACAATAAATTTCAAAGAAAAAACAATAAAATTTCAACTTTTCTCTTTAAAAATAAATTTACATATAACAATGTAAATTTTTTTTTCAATTCTAGCAAACACAATTTGTCATATACAAGTACCCGGAGTCTACCGTTAACAATGATACATGTTGGTTCGGGTTTTTAAGTTGTGTTTATCATTTTCTTGTCCTGGTCTGGTTCATTGTCAAAAAAGTATTTAGATAATACTTAACAAATGTAATTAATTTTAAATATTTATTTATTTTAAATTATATAGATTAATATTTCAAATATATAAATGATATTTTTAATATTTACTTATCCATCAGTCTTGAGTCAATATTAATAAAAATGCTACAATTTTATTCATTCAGAGACTTTGATTCAAATCTCTAAACAATAACTAANCAAACAATAACTAAGCAGTTCTGAGACTTTTACACATTATTTAACTCAACAATAGTCAACATTATGAATTTTTCCTCGTAAAAGAGGCTTCTCTCATTGAATGACAAAGTGTTAGTGAAGTGGGATCCCATAATTTTCATTAACCAAAAACTCTCTTTTATTTTCATCACCTTCAAATCACACTTGTTTCTCTACAATATGGAGACTATGTCAGTCTTAACGAATTAAGACAGCAGTGCTCCACAAACCAGAATAAAAAATAAGATTTAGCGAGTGGTAGTACCCTGGAAGTAAGCTAAGTTGAGTAACAGGCAAATCAAGAGGCACCAGAGCGTCAGGAACACTTAGGACAGGCACCACTCGCCGCAAGGCCCGCAACCAGGGGCGAACCTAGAAATTTTTTTTTGTGAGTTCAAACCAAACCAAAAATTTTTGTAGATTCAGAAAACCAGCGATTAGTGGGTTCAATTTGTTTTATACATGCTATTAATAAAGAATTTTTCATTTTTTGTGGGTTCAACTGAACCCGTAACCGGTAACGTGGGTTCGCCCCTGCCCGCAACTTTAGAGACTGGCCAGAATCAAAATATGCAGGTAAGCAGGGGAAAAGCCGTAAAGTAAAAAACCCATCTCAAATAACGAAAGTATCTCACTACTTCTCTTAGATATAATGTTCATTTTCTTAAATCTTAATAGCTTCATAAAGTGACATCTGTAGCTGTTTAGTATCAATGCAATGATTATGAAGTAATCTACTTGTCATGTTTCATAAGATTGAGATATAATGGAGTAGTAGTCAAAGTAGCTCTAGTTTATCTTCATTGGATCTGTGATCTTGGTAGTCTCAGGAGCTACTGTGTTAGCCTAAGGCATTCCTCAATGCTTTAAGTAGCAACAGCGTTTAGTGCCCGCCTTTATGTTCTATATCTGGAAACAGTGTGAATAATATCTCTTGAAAACATATCTATAGAGCAAACCTGAGAAGATATTTTTCAGTTACGGGAAATGTGTTTTTAGGTCGTACGTGTTGTTCTGATATTTGTTTGTTAGTTGAAGATGAAAAGCTAATGAGCTTTCATCAAATAGTATTTAGGATTCCCAGTGCTAAAAGATGGTTTTCAAATTGCTAACCACAGTAAAAAGATTGAGAGTGGAGTTTGCAGAGGAAAACTCTGTATAGTGATAGTGAGCAATTCAGATTGAAAACAAATTTATTAACAGTTATACTGTCGTGACAGTGATGCGAGACCTCAGTTACATATTAAACAAGAGATATACTAATGAACAGAGAACTACATACTAAACGGAGATCCTAAAACGTTCATGGACAAAAACTACAAACTAAGCAAGAGATATACTAATGAACAGAAAACTACGTACTAAAGCTTAATGAACAGACACTAATCTGAAGTAAGTTNCAACTTCAAGACTCCCTTGAGAGATCTCTTAAACTGTGTGGCCTTTGTCTTACAAAACCTCAAATTCAGAGGCTTCTTGTCTGAAACAGAAACAGCATCTGTCGTTGGTTTCTTCTTGGAACTTCTTCGAATGAACAGCTTCAACAAAAACGAGTTTCTTGTCATCTCGTCCTCTGTTTTCTTCTCCTCTCCTCCAGGAGGAGACAAGAAAGGATGAGACAACAACCGAGAAGCGCTTCCCCTCTCCTCAGGTTCCCTGGAGAAACAAGTTTTAATAAAGTCCTTTGCATCGGAAGGTAAACTCTCTGGGATCTGAGGAGCTTCACCACAACGGAGACGAGTCGCTAGACGACAGCGATTAACACCTTTCCACGGAACCATTCCCGTGTACATCTCCAGTACCAAACATCCCACGGACCACAGGTCTAGAGACATGTTGGCGACGCCGTCACGGATCGACTCGGGCGACATGTACCTCGGAGTCCCCATCCACGGCATATTAGCTTCCCAGAGTTTAGGAACTTCTCCCACCTCTAACGCGTTACCGAAATCAGAAATCTTGATCTCGTAGGAAGAAGAAGAAGAAGGGAACACGAGTAGGTTTCCTGGTTTGATGTCGCAGTGAACGTAACCGTGGCCGTGAACCGAGACCAAACCTTGGAGAATCATCCNGTAGGTTTCCTGGTTTGATGTCGCAGTGAACGTAACCGTGGCCGTGAACCGAGACCAAACCTTGGAGAATCATCCGCGTGAAGTCCTTGATCAACGGTTCCGGCAACTTTCTGTCGGCGTATTTGTCCATGAAAGCGCTTAAACTGCCTTCGGAAGCGTACTCGAGTTGGAGTTTATAGACCTNCGTGAACCGAGACCAAACCTTGGAGAATCATCCGCGTGAAGTCCTTGATCAACGGTTCCGGCAACTTTCTGTCGGCGTATTTGTCCATGAAAGCACTTAAACTGCCTTCGGAAGCGTACTCGAGTTGGATTTTATAGACCCTTTCCCCGAATCTGCTGCTGATGCTTTCTTCGAGAGAGTCTCCGAGACAAGTGACGATATTGGGGTATCCCCTGAGTTCGAGGAGAATGTGTAACTCGGTTTGGAGATTGTTGTACTCTTCTTGGTAAGAGCTTTTGACGGCAGAGAGATATGAAGAGTTGTCGTCGGGGTTAGTGTAGCGCACGAGGTTAACGCGACCAAAGGAG
Organism: Erucastrum elatum; assembly: GCA_900406325.1. Lineage (NCBI taxonomy): Eukaryota > Viridiplantae > Streptophyta > Magnoliopsida > Brassicales > Brassicaceae > Erucastrum > Erucastrum elatum. The sequence continues at coordinate 9,746 of OVBX01003959.1, read as the reverse complement.
CCCTCTCCTAGAAACTTTACGAATTGTTCTTTTGATAACGATTGCATTTTTGCTTTTTTTTAGGGTTTCAAAACTAAAATCGCGTTTGAGAACGAAAGAAAGAAAGAAAGAAAGGAAACAACTTTTTAGGGTTTTGAAACAGAATCGCTTGCAGAGAAAAAAACGTAAGGAAAATTGAAGAAGAGAGCAAAAAGGAAATTGTAGTGAAGAGGAGAAGAGATGACAGTCTTTTATAGATTTCGGCACACACGTAATTAAAAAGGAAATTCTGAATTAACAATTTCCTTTTCTGACTCTCGAAAAAAAGGAAAATCTTTTGAGTTCGCTTTTTGGCATTAACGTTTATATCATAACAATAAACAATTTAATAGGTTTAGTTTTAATTTGAAATAAATAATACGTATATAAGTTTTTTAATTCCAAATAAATAATTGACAATATAAAAATTAAATAAAAAGATGGGTATTTTTAAATTTGAAAACACAAACACTAAATTTTTGAACTTCCTCTTTTAAAATGAATTTACATATAACACTGTAAATTTTGTTTTTAACTCGAGCAAACAATTTGTCATATTGTAGTACCCAGAGTCTACCGTTAACAATGATCCGTGTGGGTTGGGATCAAAGTTTGGCTGACTGGACCGTTTTAAGTTTTGTATATATTTATCATTTTTTCTTGTCTCGGTTTGTTTTGGATAATGCTTAATAAAATAATTAATTTTAAATATTTATTTATTTTAGTTATATAAAATATTATTTTAAATATATAAATCATATTTTTAGTATTTACTTATCCATTCGGTATTTTTTTATCCATTCCGTCTTAAGTCAATATTAATAAAAATACTACAATTTTATTCATTCTGTCTTTGATTCAAACTCAAAACATTATGATTTTTCCTCCAAAAAAAGGAGGCTTCTCTCATTTGAGTGACAAAGTATTAGAGAAGTGGGATCCCATAACTTTCATTAACCAAAAAGCTCTCTTTTATTTTCATCACCCTCAAATATACACCAATCTAATAATACAAATGTGTATCTAATAGATATGTGCTGTGGGCGCGCGTATGCCAGTTTTGTTGCCACACTATTAATTAGTTTCGAGATTTGCATTTGAAACCATTCCAAATGATTTTATGACAAAACTGCATAAATAGTTACCCTAAACCTTTTTAAGGTAACGAACTCGCATAGAAAAAGAGGGAGAGCAGTGGCAGCAGCAGCAGCAGCTACAAACGTCAAAGCAGGTGCAACCCAAACCAGACGAAGCTTTGACGGTTGTAGCAACGCTCTACGTTCCATGGCTATTAAAAGGTGAGGCTCCTCCTCCTCCTTTAGCGGGATCCTTTTGCAATAACACATCATGATTGATTGAAGCCAATTGTGACAAATTCTGCAACATAATATTAACATTATCTAATAGTTTGATAATAAATAATCCCAAGACAGAATAATATAATCATCAACGTTACTTATTTCTTTAGTTATTATCTTATACTAAGGTTTCCCAAGACTACCAACAAAGTCAACTAAAGTAAACTGAGATACGTTTTAGCGTGAAAGCAGAAAGATTTTACCTTGAAAGAAAAGTTTATGAACGAGAGATAGTAAGGTGGAGAATCAAAGTCGGCAAGGTTGGTGCACTCATCCAACTAAAAAAACAGACGAAACCAGGATATGCTTTAGATCTCGATGTTTACAAGTGAAAGGATGCGAGTTTTCTAGATGGTTTTACCTCGTCTCCCGAGTTTGGATATGATTCACTTTCGTTGTCAGTATCAGAATTACTGCAACTCTTGTCACCAAACCGTGATACAAAATAGCTGGTGTCATGTATACTCTCAGGCTGTGGTACAAAGGCAGCCTGCCAAAAAGCAAGAAAAAGGAAACAACTCGATCATTTTATATGGCTTCTGTTTTTTCCCAATCTCTTCATCAGGCGACTAGCAATAATTTCAAATCTTGTCTTGATAGCAAAACAGGTGGGGAGTCATGTTCTTACCTTTTGCATAGCAAGATTTTCCCAGTCAACTCCTCGAAAGAAGTAATGTGACTTAACCTGGAAATGAGACCAGAAAATGTTACACATAACTTAAGTAAACAACAGCATCCTTCTGCTGTAGCATGCATTTAGAGGCCCATTGTTTCTCAGTTCTGCTGCCTTAGTGAAAATTAAAGGGAAGTAGTTGAGTACCTCTGCAGCCCCATTCGCCCCCAGTCGCTTTTCCGGTTCATGGACAAGAAACCTATTATCAAAAGAAAATTAATCTACTTGAATATGGAGAAACCAGTAAAATATCCTTAACACAGACCTTGGTTTCAGTCAAGAGAAAACATACCTGTTAATCAGATCCTGAGCTTCATACGACATTTGACCAGGCACATCAGGCCATGGCATTTTTCCGTTGAGGATGTTGTCAAATATAATCTGCACAGCATAATTAGAAAAGTTGAGCCTGATAAAATGTTTGCAGAACAGAACTCATCTCAATCTAACTGATAACAAACCAATTATTCAGAGAGTTCTTTGCTTAGACGGAAATACATAGCTACTATGGTTCAATCAGATACATGCATATGGAATCCTCAGAGTTATTGGTCTAAAATGAACATATGATTATGATACTACTAAGCTTTTATGACTTTAAAACTTGCTGGCAGCTTCAGAACTACACTCTTTTTTTTTTTCTTTTCATTCAGAACTACACTCTAATCAGAAAGTTAAAAATGTTGTAGGCACAGCACCTCAGGGCGGGCTGCTGTAAAAGGTGGAATTCCAGTTATCAGTTCAAACAAGATGATTCCCACAGACCACCAATCAGCAGCATAACCTGCACACACATCAAAAAGGTAAAATATTATTTCTTCGCGCTTTAGAAGAACATACGTTTAAGGTTGTATGCAAACCGTGTTCAGTTCCAAGAAGAATCTCCGGCGCCAAGTAGTCAGGTGTCCCAACAGCTGAATGTCGAATTCTCTCTTCTTCTTTGCTCTTCTGAAAATGACGAGAACTTTTTCTTGGAGATGCGTCTGACTCAGGGCCAGATAAATCAATTGTGTTGTTTATAAGACCGATCTTTGACAGCCCAAAGTCTGTCAGCTGGTGACAAAGACTAAATAAGTTAGATGGAGAACAATGTAAATTCAACAATCGCAGAGGATAGATAACAGACCTTGATGTGTCCATCATGAGCAATTAAAAGGTTATCAGGCTTTATATCTCGGTGCACAATATTTAGAGAATGAAGATATTCCAATGCAAGAACCTGAAATAAATGATCACTGTTTCTTTAAGAACCCCCAAAAACTTATGTATTCCATTGCGTATGAAGCCTTTCAACTAACCAGTTCCGCGATGTATATACGAGCAATGTCATCGTCAAGGCAGCCAACTTTCTGGAGCAGAGAGTATAGATCACCACCATTGAGATATTCCATTACCAAGTAGAGGTTATCACTGCAGGTGAATGAATAAAAAAATCGAACCTGCATTAATAAGACCATGTGTTCAGCCTTTTGGGAAGAGAGTTACTATGGTTGGACAGTAACAAAGAAGTGAAAATGTTTACCACGAAAGGGTATCTGACAGTTATTAGTATATTTCGCTCTTCTAATATCCGTTCGAAGTCGTTTTTCCTTATCATGTCCAGCTTCTTGAGTACCTGTATATGACCAACATAAGATTAGCACATGTTTGCAAAATAAACACCTAATCTACAGCAAAGAAGAAAAAAAGAAGAAGATAAAATGCATCTACCTTTATTGCAAAAAAGTCCCCTGTTGTTCTTTTACGTGCAAGAAATACTTTACCAAAGGCACCTCTGCTAATTGGTTTGATGATCTCAAAGTCATCGATGCTTGTCCTTTCCTTCTGCGCAAAGTGCGGAGTAGTCATTGCTGAACCTTGCGATGCATGCTCCGAGACACTCTCACTATCTTTTACATTGCCCGTTGAACTTTTATCAGCAATCAAATCACATGCATACATATATTTCTCGCTGCAGATAAGATCATAAATTAATATTCTTTATAATATATAATCATCGCTGCAGATAGGACTAGAAATTTATAACACATTGAATTTTACCAGAGTAGTTTCTCTATCCTCCCTCCAAAAGTATCTATAACAAGTGCTTTGAGTTTGCTCTGCTTCAAGACAGCTTGTATGTCTTGCATGCAGGCAAGCAAATAGTCACAGGAACCCTCTTTCGAGAGATCTGTGCTTGCTCCACAGCGGGCAATATCAGAAAGGTCCATCATCTGCAAGATGGGACAAAAATATAAGCAGACTAGCAGTGAAACAGGTAAACACAAATGCTATCTACGATTTGGAGAATAGAGACCCCCCAGAGAGGTTTTAACAAGAGGAAAAATTCTCAATGGAGTTTGATCAATGAAGAAAAAATAGAAACTAACCAGTTGAAGATCCTCTTGCTCTGGACTATGCCGCTCCAGCCAATAAGAGTCAAAGTGACTTGTTCTGGGGGTATTTGTTGAAGACACTGAGGTGATGCTACCAGTTGATGATGAAGTGCCATGATGGCAAAATTTCGCCCCTGCATGGCTCTTCATGTTAATAGGAAACGTATTAGACTCGTCTATGAAGGCAGTGTCCATCTCATGCAGATCCTCAAACATTCCCTCTACACCTTTGTTCCGCCACTCATTTACCTTAGGAGAACAACCTTCAGATGCAATCCCAGACTTCTGCACGACCGAGTTTTCCAGGCCGCCACCAGCTTGGGGATGAAAGGAATTTGAACTCCTTGAATCAATGATCTGTTCCAGTATCTCTTCAAGTTTCAAAAGGCGCTCATCAACATCCAAACAGTTTATCTCACATTTATCTGCGTATGCACATATGTAAGAGTGTGGTTCTAGATGGGAGAGAGTCACTTCTTCCTCGCATATTCTGCAGATTACAGAGTCCCATCCACCTAACTCTTTTCTAGACTCGTCTGCCATCTTATCCTGTTTAGAAGATCCATAGCCTTCTCTAGCAGCATTAGTTTCCTCTGGCTCCAAAGACTCCTTGTCCTGTTTCTTGAACTTTTTCTCAGCTTCATTCCTTTGGTATATAGAATCATCACCTCTATTAGAAGTGGAAACCCAATTTGTTTCCAAAGCAGGGATATTCTCCAAACACTCCTTAAATTTCCGGAAGGAGTTCTCATCAATGGGCTCAGTCTCCTTCTGAAACATGACAACTCTTGTGCAATGAGTCAGTATAAAAAGCAACTGAGAGACGAACCACTTCACAAGTCCTGCTTGACACTGTTTCATCTTCTTAGTTAAGTCTTGAACAATAGCTTCACAAGTAGCACGAAGCTGAGCAGATGTCATCTCTATACAGGTCTGAGCCAGCCTAAGTAACTCCTCTGCCATCTCTAGGTCTTCAGGGCATGATGGATCCATTTTCTCCATATTCTCTTCCACATCTATAACAAAGTCATCCAGCTTCTTATCCACAATCCCCTTTGCTACATCAAATCTTGAGTGAAGTGACCCCAAAAGTTCCTGAATACAACCATTTCATCAATAATTTAAGACAAAACCAAACAAATCAAAAATATAAAGAATCACCTTGAGATCGTTGTAGCTGTGTGGACGAGGGTGAGAAGCTTGAACACCGCCACGTGGACCTAACTCATGTGAAAAGCTCTTTATACCTATTGCTGGTACCTTGTTTGTTTCAGACAGCTTGACCATCCTTTCCTCCTCTTTACGAGAGTTCTTGACTTTAGATTTGGCATCCTGTCACCAAAACAAAGGTCACAGTTAGTTTCAAAACCCAATGATGCTCAGATCAAAACCAATTCTTTACCTCACTAGTTGAGCAACCATAATCTTTGTGAAGGTTCACAGAGTACTTGGGTTTATAAGAAGCAAGCCACCTAGACAGCTTCTTTCCTTTATGCTCTGAAACATCAAGAATCAAGAATCAAGAATCGAGAAACCTTCACAATTATTTTCCTTGGAGGCAAGTTTGAAATGATCATTTAAAATCAAAACCTTGCTTGGAAGTGGTTTTGCCATGTTGACGAGGAGCAATACGGTTATTAAAAGGAGGAGGAGGTAGCTTTGGAACGGTGACGGAGGAATCATCGGGTCTGGGAGCTAACCGAGTCTTGATCCGGTTCAAACCGGAAGGAATCGAGACTTCAGATAAAAGGCGGCCTCGATCCTTGCGATTCTCTGCCGCCATAAACAGGGAGGGTGTGGTAACGAGAACCCTAATTGAATACCTCTAAAAAACGCTAAAAATGGCTTCTCCCGGGAAACGAGGACGGCGATGAGAGAGAAAGAGAAGGAGAAGAAAGATTCATGGTTTTGGTAAGAGCTTCTTCTTATTACAGAGTGCAATGGGTGTTGGTTGGTTATAGGATCAACGACTCGCGGTTGTCATATCTCTTTCCGTTTAATAATTCTTTTTAATGTGTTTTACTTTTTCAAATTTCAAAACACTAATTAATTAATTATATTGTATTTTTCTAGTACAAAGGAGTACAGTATATTTTTACCATATTTTATAGCCAAATTAATAAACCTAGGAATCATAAATTATCAGAGAGAAACCAGTAGGTGTCCAATCCATCATGGATCATGTCCGATTCTTCCCAAACTCTAGATCAAATTACCTGAGGCTCTTTTTTTTTCTTTTTTTGTAAAAATGATCAGGATTTACCTCATTAAGATATGTCTCTTCGGAATTTAGANTCATGGATCATGTCCGATTCTTCCCAAACTCTAGATCAAATTACCTGAGGCTCTTTTTTTTTTTCTTTTTTTGTAAAAATGATCAGGATTTACCTCATTAAGATATGTCTCTTCGGAATTTAGCGCTGCACTGCTTCTATTTCATTTTTGGTCCATGAAAGGGGAAAATAGCTCTTCTAACTGTCCAGCAAACCTAATAGCAAGCAGTGTAACCTCTCAACTCTCAAGAAGGACCCAATCCTATGCTGCTCCAGGTCACCCATTTTGGTTAAAATGATCTATTTTCTTCTGAGAAATCCCTTTGTATCTAATTTTATTTGGTATATCCTTTTGTAAGTATCCATATTCTTTTGTAGAGTGGATCTATTAAGAATATCAATACAAGTATCTTTCAGATAGAAAAAGCTTACAAAAAAACTTTTAATGAGCAATCTCCAACACAAAAATAAAATAAAAAACTAAATTAACACTACTTGAGTTTAGAAATAAGTGGCAAACGATTTTTACTCAATAGAATTGTAGCTACCATATAATTCCACAGTATGTATTCAAAATGAATAATAAGTAAATAATACTTATTCAAATATGAATGACCAAGTCTATAATTGGGTGGTTAAGAGGATCACGTCATATATTATGATTTGTTATCTTTAAAAATTGTTTATTGGATCCTCGTTTTGTTATCTTTTCTTTTACAATAACTCTAATTTAATTAGACCGATATTTGCAATCTTTCCTACAGGATCAGTCTGATTATATATGTTTATAGAAAATGTCTCCTTGCCATAATTCTTTATATTATACATTTAAATTCAAACCGTCCAACTGCAACCCACACACACCAAATCCGAACGAGGTATATAAGAAGATCTTGTCTTTAATTCTTTATAAACAGACAACTGTATGATATTTTACAAAATTGTAGAAACTAAACTATATATGCTTTATTGTTCAGTTCATATGTTGTTTGAACCTTAAAAGGCTGTGTCCAAATAACATATTGGAAAAATGCCAAAGGCAGAGTGCATTTCTTAAAAATTTCCAATAGACAGGAGAAAAATATTTCGAGTTGCTGACAAACTGCACTCACAAAAAAGTCTTAATAACAATCAAACAACGGATGCACGTACTAGTGGTCCATGGTACATGGCGTCCCACAATGATTCTAAGGGTTGCGGGTTCAAATTTATTGCCTTCAGATTACACTATTGTGCGGCCAGGTGAAAAGAGTATCTAATTTTCTTTGCAAGCAGTCATGTCTGACTGGTGTCGGTGGTCAAGCACCTGGGAATTAGTCGGTAAGGTCTCGACCTATTGGATATAACGGATCAGCAAACTGAATGATAAATCTCTGAGTGTAAACAGATTTATCTCTAAATTTTTCAACATCTCATAGTCCGTTGTAAAGATTTCACTATTACCATTCAGTCTTTCTTTGTAAAAAGATTTCTTCTAAAAAGAGTGGACTCAACAATATTATTAACTAGGATTGACCCGCCTTACATGCAGGATGTGATAAATATTGATTATATGTGAAGATTCTCAAAACGGAAGGAAACAGATGATCCAATATACCGGAGCACTCCAACAACGCTTGGGTTGCTGCAGGACACGCAAGTAAAAGATGAAACAGTTCTTTGGAGCTTCTTGTGCACCTGGAGCAGGAAATGTAACACCAGCCTTTGTCCATCTTGATTCTATTATGTATTTACCTATATTATAGATGGTTGTTTGTTTATATTTTTTTTTTCCTTCATATTTATAAAGAAATATATATTTTTTGATTATTTAGTTAGTTTTTGCTAACTGTTAATTGTTAGTGGTTAGTAATTGTTTTATACGAAGAACATATTATATCATTTCCTCATAAAACTCAAACGTCAATGTAAACTTGATGTCTAGAATGTTTTGGCTTAAGTCAAATAATACAATGAAATGGTAAATAAGCTATTATTGTTAGATCTTCTAAGTCCATGAGAAGGTGTTGTCTCTTGTATTCAAGAATTATTTCTCTTTCTGTTGTGATTTTAAATTCTATGAAATATATCTAATCTCAGCCTCGTATGTGTCTTAGTTCAACTTTAAAATGTTTTTGTTATTCTTCTTGTATCATAAATTTATGTTATCATTTAAAAATATTTTTTATATATAGATTGTGATGGTTATACAATTTTAAAATGTTTGTTGGATTATATATAGTAAGAAGAGTATAATTCT
>OVBX01003958.1:0-15598 GCA_900406325.1 Erucastrum elatum | reverse complement strand
GGAAAGCCAGGAATGAGAAACTATTCAGAGGAATAGAGAGGGATCCAACTGAACTAGTCAGATATGCAGAAGGCGAATGTCAAGCATGGCATGATGCTAAAGAGATTGTACCGATCAATAAGATCACTGCGACACCACAAGTCTTAAGCTTGGGTGAAATCTGCATGGTGGATGGCTCATGGACCTCCACTGATCATTTCAGTGGATTAGGATGGGTCTGGAAGGATAGCGGAGGAAAAATCCAGCTTATGGAAACCAGAAATATGAGGAGAAGGGGGTCAGCGCTACACTCGGAACTAGAAGCGTTAAGATGGGCTATGGAGACCATGTTGCAGCACTCGGACTGTCAAAATTTTGGTACTGATTGCAAGGATCTGATTAAGATGCTGACAGAACCACAATCTTGGCCTAATTTTTCAACGGAGTTGGAGGTGATTCACACAATCAAGATGTGCTACTCGAACTTCAACATTTGCTACATTCCAAAGACTCAGAATTCTATAGCTGATTCACTAGCTAAGACTGCTCGTACTTTTCATAGATCTCTTTGCTACTTTGATTGTTCTATTCCGGTCTGGATTCCCAGACCACCTCAAGTATGAGTAATGGAACAGCCTTTTGATGCCAAAAAAAAAAAAAAAGATAGATTAATATTCTTCCTAGGCTGGAAAAAAATGAAAGGTGAGGAACAATCTTCTCTATCAGAGCAAGAAAGTTCACATTGTTCATATCAATAATGAAATGACAGATGTTCGATTATGGAATGAAGCGAATGAAACAATCAGTTTTTCCTTCTCACCAGCAGTTGTCCTCAAGATATGCTCCAAATAGAATCCGAGACATTTTGCCTAGAGAATGCAAACTATTATTGTACAATAGACGCATAATGGAAGTCACCTACACATAATATACGCAGTGCCGTGGCTCCCTTATAACAAATGAAACTTTGGCTTACGGCAGCAGATTTATAAGAAAACTAGGGTTAAACCCGCCCGACGAGCAGGCGAACAATTTCAAAACAGCTTAAAATATTTATAATTTTAGTATATATTTGAATATAAATTTTTGTATATAAGCGTTTTGTAATTTTTTGCATTGATATTTAATGCTGCAAAAGATTATAATAATTAGATATTATGTTTTACACTTTGGAAAGATATACAAATAAATATTTGATTGTGATATATTATTTACTCATTATTCACTTTTCAAAATTGAAATGTAGTTTTGTTTTGTACTTCTAGTCTCTAAATGAAAAATGAACCAAATGATTATTAAAAATATAATTAAAATAATTGGGGGTTTATAGCTCTAATTTTTATCAGTAATTAAATTTGATTTCTAAATTATCAATATCTACTGAATTCACAGAATTTTCGTGTTAAAATCAGAGATTTGAAAGTATTACTGTAACTATCATAAAAATCATAGTCTAAGAATGAAAGGTTAAACTCAACGGGACAACATTTCATTAGAGCATGATAGAGCAAATAGCATTATACTCATGTTTTACATATAAATATCTAAATGTGATAAATTTCTTCATTTTACAATGTGTTTTCATGAGGAAAAAACAAAATTCTTTTATTATTATAAATTTATTTATTATATTTTAAAAAAAATATTGTATTTTGACAATGCAGTAATCACTTTTTTTTTTGTTTTTCTTTCAATTTTCATGTGAATATTTTTAAGATTAAGCATCATAACCACACAAAAAATATCCAGGATATTTCTTTCGTTTTTATTTCCATTGGCCGGGTTTTGATGAAACTTCAAAAATAATATCGTAAATTAATTTTCTCTTTTTTCGTTCTTATAAATATTTTCTAGCTTTTCTGTAGTTTTATATTTTGAATTAGATCATGTAAAATTTTACATAAACTAGTATTTATCGATTATTTTTCACCAAATTCAAGTTATTCAATGTAATGTTTTTATAAAAACTATATTGTTTTATTTTTTTATATTTTTTTAATTTTCAAAATGAATTTTATAAGAGATTTGTTTTGATTAATTATTTACAAAAGTCAGCCGATGGTTTTGCCTAATTACTCTAACTGCAACTTAAAAACGTATATCGTTCTTACAATATTCTTTTATGTATGAAACAAATCAATCATTTAAAAAATTTGAAGGAGAAAGTGAAGACACATCAAGATGATCTACGCCTCTTTAATCTGATTAAAGATAATGATGGAAGAATGAAACTTCCATTTTTCACTCTTGCTAGCTTAGCTTACATGGTTTCTTAGTTTGTTATTTTTAATTTTTTTTAAGACTCGAGGCCTCTATCTCCTTATCAATCAAATTCTGTCACTTCTATCAAATCTGAATTATGATTGATGTTTAATGAAATATTTTTATTTTTTATATTTATTTATTATTTATTTTTAACTATATTGTATATTAATTTTTCCATTTAATATTGTATATTTACTCTTTTTTCTTGTATTTTTTATTTACTTATTCTAATTTTTCACTTTTATACCAAATGGTAATATTACAATAGATTTTTAATGTAATATTTTCATATTTTATATTGTATATTTACTTATTATGTATTTATTTTACTACATATTTTCAGATTGATGTTTAATGTAGTTTTTATGTTTCTTATATTGTATATTTTTTATTACTTATTTTAATTATAATATTATGATAGTTGTTTAATGCAATATTTCTATTTTTTATATCCTATATTTACTTATTATTTATTTGTTATATACATTTTTCGCATATGTTTAATTTCTGTTTTCCATTTCCAGTATTCTATATTTACATAATCTTTATTTTATATTATATCACATATTTACTTATTATATATTTTTTATTTTTATCAAAAGATAATATTATTTCAGATGTTTAATATAATACTTTTATTAATTATTTTATATATTTATTTATCATTTATTCTTTCTTATATTGTATATTTACTTATTCTAATTTTATTGCTTTGATATCAAATGGTAATACTGTATTATGATAGATGTCTAATATAATATTTCTAATTCTTATATTATATTCTAGTTTTTAATATATTTTTTTTCGTATATCTTATATAGTTATATTGTATATTTACCTATTTTTATTTTACTATAAATGTTTCAGAGAGATTAATTTAGTTTTTCTATTTCTTATATTGTATATTTACTTATTTTTTATTTTTTTCTTATATTGTATATTAAATGATTCTACTTTTTTTTTGCTTTTATATCAAATAATGAATATTACATTAGATGTTTAATATAATATTCTTATTTCTTATATTGCATACTTATTTATTATTTGTTTTTCTTATATCGTATATTTACTTATTTTAATATGACGATAAATGTTAAATAAAATATTTTATTCTTTACATTTTTTAATTAGTTATTATTTATTTAACTTTATATGTTTTAGATATATGTTTAATTTAGTATTTAACTTAATATTATCATTTCCTATATTGTATATTTTTTTTATTTTAATTTTCATTTATTTAAATTTTTGTAAAAAATGTAATAAATGTAATATTTCTTATTTTCTTATATTTTTATTCTAATTTCGAGTTTATTTATTATATGAAATGATAATATTACATTGTGAACACTTTTGAAAAAGGTAAGAATGTGTTTTTAGGATATTCGCCTAAAATATATTTAAACTAATAAAAATGTAAAACTATACATTTTGACATTTTTATATGAATGTTTAATGTATTATTTCCATTTTCTATATTGTATAGACCTAAAAATGTATAATGCCACATGACATTTTTCTGGAGAATTTGTTTTGCTAATGTGGACTTTTCCTGGAGCCACAAAAAGTTTTTTTATTAGCATATATTTTTCTTTTATTATACTGTATATTTTTCATTTCGTGGGAAAACTGTCTCTTTTTTAAAGAAAATTGTTTAACTGCTCTTTTTCTTAGATTTAAGATAAATGTTTATTGTAGTAATTAAATTCTTAAAATTTTATATTAACTTTAAAATGTAAAACAATATTTCATGTATTTAAAATGTAAACTATACATTTTTTAGTATGGTATCTCGAGTGGCAAGAAAGAGATGGATGGGTTATTATCGTTGGATTTGAAAAATGTGCATGGGTTAGTCGGTTATTTGTAATATTTCGGATAGGTTAAAGTAATAATGTTGGCTATAGTAATAATAATTCGTTTGTAACAATTCGATAGTTTTTTAATCCAAAATGGTAATCTTACATATGTTTAATTTAGTATTTCCATTCTTATGTTATATATTTACATATTATTTATTATTTCGAAATTATATTTATATTAAATTGTAAAGCTAAAAATTATATCAATTTTTCAAAAATGTAAAACTTCAGTAATACGATTTTTAAGTAAAATACTATTTTTTTAAAAAAGTAGTAAAATGATAATCTTACATATGTTTAATTTAGTATTTCCATTTTTATGTTGTATGTTTACATATTATTATTTTCGAAATTTACATATTATTATTTTCAAAATTACATTTTTCAGTAATATTAAATTGCCACGTGTCATCTTTTTGAGAGAATTTTTTTTTGCTGATGTGGACGGCTTCTGGAGCCTCAAAATGCTACTTTTAATAGTATATATATATATATTTATAGGGCATATTTCTTTAGTTTTTCTTAACATCAAGGCATCTTTCATCAGTTATCTTCTGATTAAGTCATCTTTTCTTTTGTGAAGAAATAGTTCAAAAAGTCATCTTTTGTTAGTTATATTATTTTAATCCTACGTAATAGATAATAGAAAATGATTTATAGATACACACACACACACACACATTTATAGTTTATGTTAGAAGTTTTATAGTAGTTTTGGATAAGTTCAATACTTAATAGATGAAGAAACCATGCAAGATTGATTGTTATTGTTACAATTGATGGTCTTATGACTACCTAGTGATATTTTAGTATTTAATTGTAAAATAATCAGATAACAATGGATTATAAATAAATGTTAGTACTATAAAAATAAGATAAACAAAAAGATTAAGTAATAGTGGTTATTTGTGCATGAAAACAGGTTTTATACCATTAAACTGAAATTTCTTTATGAAATTGTAAAACAACAAAAAATTATTTATAAATTTAAAATTAATATTTTATTTTTGATGTTTTTTGTATTTTTCCTATGTAAAAAATGACGCATTTTTTTATCCGTTTATGTTAGCTATAAGTGCTGGCACGGCTTTGAATATACGTATCAGCCTATCAGGTGGTCATTGCATAGAAATGAAGGCATCCATTGCATCCATGGATACTCTGCACTACCTCCATCGAGCTCTGTTCTTGAAGCTGAAGCTACTGCTTCGCAAACAAAGCTATTAACTATTAATTATTAATTTGAAATTTATGTAATGCATGGACATATTGTGTGACATTCTGCTGTCTGGAGTTTTGTGATTGAATGTCCATTGACAAGGTGGTATCCGTTGTATGCTTGTGCATTTTTTAAAGAACCAATGATACATTTATTAAGCAAAATAGTGGAACATTATATATATATATTTTCTAAGCGTAAGAAAAGAACAAAACTTAGGTTCACATTCTAGGATGAACCTCTAAATTCACCCACCAATATAATTTAGTTATTCTAAATTTGATATCTTTAAAAAAATAAACTAACTAATGAATCCATTTAATGAATTAAAATTATGTTTTTAGATAAATAAAAAACAATAGTAATTATAAAAACAAAGATTTTTTTTAATATTGATAAATCAGTCGGAAAATACTAAACCCTAAATTCTAAATACTAAACCCTAAACCCTTAGAGAAAGTCTGAACCCTTGGGTAAATCATATACCCTAAAGCGTCAATTCGAATCCTTAAACCCTTAATTTTAAACCATAATATTAATCTCTAAATTCTAAACACGAAATTGTAAACACAAAATCCTAAACCATAAACTCTTCGACAAATATTAAATTCTAAAGTCTTAATCCTAAGCCATAAACTATTTTCGAATTTAGGATTTAGAGTTTAGTATTAGTGGTCATAATTTAGGTTTAAGACTTAGGATTTTGTTTATGATTTAGGGTTTGGTTTAAATTTAAGGGTATATGATTTGTCCAAGGGTTCAGGCTTTTCCTAAAAGTTTAGGGTTTTAGTATTTAGAATTTAAGGTTTAGTATTTGCCGACGGATTTATCAATATTAAAAAAAATAATTCTTTTTTATGATTGCTACTATTTTTTATTTATCTAAAAATAATTTTATTTCATTAAATAAGTCCAATATTTAGTTTCTTTTTTAAAAGATATCATATCTAAAATAATTAAAATTCTATTGGTGAGTGAATCTAGAGGTTCACCCTAGGGAATGAACCTAAGTTTTATTCGTAAGAAAATTATTTTGTTATGGAAGAAAAATTGAAACCTCCTTAAACATATTACACAGCTGATAGTTAAGATTTCCGGACTAGGAGGGACAAGGAGTACCCGTGGAAGGATTTTCTTTGAAACAAAGAGAATAATCACTTCAGCTTGGATACACACAAAAAAAGAACGGTATACTGAGGATGAGAATTATCAAAAACACAAAACTGGTTTGATGCATCTAAACCACAAGATTATCACAAGTATTGTTCATGTATCCTTGCCTTGTTTTCTTCCCACCAAACCCTCGCATGCATCTCCCCAAATATCTCCCCAAGTATCTGTGATTTAGTTTGATGACTCAAAAGGACTGATCAATCTAAAATAATCAAATCCTATTGTTTGGTGAACCTAGAAGTTCATCCCAAGGGGTGAATCCAAGTATTTGAAAACAACATTAAATTCCAAAATAAATTATGTTTGACAAATAAAAAACTAAAAAACATAAAATTGTAATAGTTATAATAAATAAATAAATAAATATAATTAATGCTATCAATAAAACACTAAACCCCAATCTCTAAATATTAAACACTAAATCCTAATTCTTAAATTCTTGAGTAAATCCTAAAATTTTGGTTAAATTCTAAACCGTAAATCTTAAACATTAAAAATTAAATATTAATAACATTGAACCCTAAACCTTTGGGTAAATCACGAACCCTTTGATAAATCTTAAACCGTAAAAATTATAATTTATCTAAGGGTTTAGGGTTTACCCAAGGGTTTAGGGTTTAGTGATTAGGATTTAGGGTTTAGTGTTATTGAGATTTAGTTTTTAATGTTTAAGAATTAGGGTTTATGATGTAACCAAAAGTTTTGAGTTTACTCTAACATTTAGGATTTAGGGTCTTGTGTTTAATATATTGGGTTTAAATTTTAGTATTTTACTGATTGCATTAATTATATTAATTTCTTTATTTATTATAACTATTACTATTTTATGTATTTTTTTCTCTTTATTTGTCAAACATAACTTAATTTTGTTTCCTTTTTCAAAAGATATGAAATATAAAATACTCAAACACTATTGGTTGGTGAACCTATAGGTTCGTGAATCCAATAATAACTCTTTATGAATTGGTAGAATAAGTGAAACACAAAAAAATATATTATAACAAATAGTAGATCAGCGTTTAACTGGTATAATGTATAATAGATTTTGATAAGACTTTCGAAGCGTGATTTTTTTTTTTTGCATTTGAAAAAAATAGATTTGTATGAATATAAAAATCACTATAAAAATAACATGTGGTTATTCTACCTTTGATTTTAGAGAAAAGAAATTCGATTAGTCCAGTTACTCATTTTATCATTGAGTGACATATGTTCCTTCAAACTGAAATATAAATATTTTTAATTCTTATTAAGCCAAGTCAGATTGGTTTTATTATATTGCTTCAGTTTAATTTTTCATCTTAAGTGTGAACGTATTTTTTGTAATAATTTTTTAATAATTTGATATATATCTAAAATATTATAAAAATAAAAGCGATTATCAATAGAAAGTTACATTAGAAAGTTACTCAAGAGAAAATAAATCTTAGTTTATCTAATTATTTTTTTCTGTTACTATCTTAGAAAACATATATAAATATATATGTATATATATATATGTATATATATAAGTAAAATAATTGTATTACTTTGAAAATATATTTCATCTTAATTAATATTTTGTTTTAAAGGAATTATGGTTTTCTTAATATCAAAATTATTTTTTATTAACTTTTTTTATGAAATCACATTATATATAAATATATTTATTCTTCCAAATTCGTTATGAAATTTATAAATGTTTTAATTATATATTTTATTTTAAAAATGAACTTCTAACTAACATAAATTATTAAGTAAAAAGGAAAACAATTTTACCAATGATAATTATATGTAATATTTAATTTAAAATATAAAATTCCACTATTTATAATGTAATGTTTATTAAAGGTGACTCTGTAATTGAGTGTCCTAAGAATTAAAATGAAGAAACTATTTTCTCAAATAATATTACAGATATATCAAAACAGTAAATTACATTATAAATATTGGAATTTTCTATTTAAAATATATCTTCTATTTTGTAATTACAGTAAAAATGTGAGATAGATATTAGAATAAATGGAAAAAAGTGACAATTGATCATAATAAGTTTAATTTACCAAATTCGACCTTATAATAACACTTTTACCCATTAGCTCCACTATATATATACGCGTCTTAATACACATATATTGGAATCCGTGTGGTGGGCATTGGTTATACAGTATTTCTAAGGATTTTGAAATATTCCGTCACCATATTTTTGACTTCTTTCCTTAAAATTTTGGATTGTTTGGGGTTAAAAGGTTGGGATTTCCTTGTTGTGGATTCGAATTTGGAACGTGGAAAATGGCTGAGGAGTACAAGGAGGCATTGTTGGAGAAGCATTACGACGAGGGATGTCCCGGCTGCAAAGTGGAGAAGATGAAGGAGGTCCGCCGAGGATATCCTTACTTGGAGCTCTCCTTCATATGGATCGTAATACTCTCCACATGTGAGTTTGTCTTCCTCTTCTTTGTTCTGATTTCTTGTGCTATAAGTAACAATTTTCCCTTTTGGATAATGTGCAGCTCTTCCCATTTCGTCTATGTATCCATTCCTCTACTACATGGTGAGAACCTTATTCTCTTACATGTCTCTGTTTCTTGAGATAATGTCTTTCGAGACGGTTCTTACATGTCTCTGTTTTCACAGATCCAAGGCTTCGGTGTTGCTAAGACAGAGGAAAAAATCGGATACTACGCTGGTTTCATTGGTGAGATTAACTAACTTGTAAATTTGTGCATTATTGTCTCTCTCAATTATTTCTACTGAATTTGATGTGCCTTTTTGTTGTTGTTGTTGTTGTGACTTTCAAAGCATGCGCCTTCATGTTTGGACGAGCTCTGACATCCGTGTTCTGGGGAGTAATGTCAGATCGATATGGACGAAAGCCCATTATTCTCCTTGGAACCATCACAATGTGAGTGTACTTTCTTTTTTTTGCCCCCGTTGTATCTCCCGTTATAACTAACTGGCTTGGGTGGCTACCGTAGTGCTGTATTCAACGCTCTGTTTGGCATGAGCACGAGCATTTGGATGGCGATTGCGACTAGGTTCATGCTTGGCAGCTTTAACTGCCTTCTTGGAACCATGAAGGTTGACACTATTAACTCTTAGCTTAGCTTATATATATAATTTGTTCTTCATACAGTTGTCTTTTCTAATATCACTAGTGTAAACTTTTGCAGGCATATGCTATGGAGATCTTCCGTGAAGAATACCAAGCAACCGCAATGTCAGCGGTCAGCACGGCTTGGGGTATTGGTCTCATTATTGGCCCAGCCCTAGGAGGATTCTTATCACAGGTAAACGTTTTGATCTGATCATATTCTCTGACTAAATACTTGAACCCTCTACATCTCTCCTTTGGTTAATTAATGCCCTTTTTTTCATATACAGCCTGCAGAAAAGTATCCGAGTGTGTTCACCAGAGCATCCTTCTTTGGCAGGTACAGAGATAATGATACTTCAAATCGCTTAGTAGTTTAAAAGCACAAACATTGTTTTCTTAGTTCTCTGTTTAGTAGTTTAAAGCACAAACATTGTTTTCTTAGTCCTCTATTTAGTAGTAGTTTAGTGTCATGTGTATAATCAATCGCTTAGTAGTTTAGTATTTTAAAAGAACAAGCATTGTTTTCTTAGACCTCTGTTTAGTAGTTTAGTAGTTTAGTGTAATGTGTGTATAATCGAATGTTCATGGCACTGCAATGCAACTGTTTAGTAGTTTAAAAGAACAAAGATTGTTTTCTTAGACCTCTGTTTAGTAGTTTAGTGTAATGTGTGTGTATAATCGAATACTCATGGCATTGCAATGCAGGTTCGCTTATAGTAGTTTAGTAGTTTAGAAGCACAAACATTGTTTTCTTACTCCTCGTTTAATGTGTATAATTGAATACTCATGGCATTGCAATACAGGTTCCCTTACGCCTTGCCATGTTTCACCATCTCTGCTTTCGCACTGGTCATCACCGCAATATGCTGTTTCATTCCGGTAAGCTGCTGTTCTCTCCATTTCTCTACTGATAACTTTTTGTTTACATTTCTCTAACGGTGTTTTATGTCTATGTTCAGGAAACACTGCACAACCATAAGCAGACTTCAGATGATGATGACTCGGTCGAAGCTCCATCTCTTGAGACGACAGGAAACGACCAAAGGGCTTCTCTGTTGAAGAATTGGCCCCTCATGTCATCCATCCTTGTCTACTGCGTCTTGTATCTGCATGACACAGCGTATTCGAGGTAATTGATAATGTAACTAGCTATTAATTAAGACTTTAGGCTTTTGGAGTTTATAGATCCTTCATAGGGTGGCTTGTGCTCTTAATTAGTCTGAACCAAAAAAAAATCTTAAATCACTGCTGCAGATCTTTGCTTTGTGGGCAAATAGCCCTTGTAAGTTCGGAGGATTGGGATACTCAACGAATCATGTTGGCACTGTTCTAACGATATCGGGTATGTCTTATCATTTCATTGCTCATGTCTTGTACGTCTTCTTTAACTTGATTTGTAGTACGTGAGCTAACCAAGCCATTTTGGTTTAGGTTTCGGCCTCTTTTCTTTTCAGGTCCTCCTCTATCCAGCAGCCGAGAGAATGCTGGGACCAGTGCAGCTTACCCGTCTAGCTGGGGCACTGATGATACCTGTGCAGATGAGCTATCCTTTTATAGCTCATCTCTCAGGTGTCCCTCAAAGCATTCTGTTGAGCGCTGCTTCTATCTTAGTAAACGTCTTCAGCGTAAGTGATTTTCTCTCCTTCTCTACTGCCCTTTTTAATACAATATTGCTTTGACTGACAGATTTGATTTCTCTCTGTGTGTAGGTCTCTGCCATAACCGGCATATTGATTCTCCAAAACCGAGCCGTGGTATGATCCTTAAAATTCATCTTTACCAGTATTGTTTTCACTAATTAATAACCCTCCAACTTTTATGAAACAACAGGATCAGCACCAAAGAGGTGCTGCCAACGGACTGGCTATGACTTCCATGTCACTCTTCAAAACAGTTGGACCAGTTGGTGCTGGAATACTGTAAGTCGTTTCTCCATTTAACACACAAAATAGATAGGTTTTCACGTCTTCAACTCAGTTAACTTTTTTTTTGCTTGACAGTTTCTCTTGGAGTGAAGGGAGAAAAGATGCTGCTTTCTTACCAGGACCCCACATGCTCTTCTTCTTTCTTAACCTGATGGTCATTGTAGGAGTATCTCTTACCTTCAAGCCCTTTCTGGTCACAGCTAGAAGGTGAACTTCAGTGAAAGTTGTGTTAGGAAGATGTACGGATTCGTGGTTGCTTCCTTCTAGTTTGAAATAAACCTAAGGATTTCCAGTTTCTTTATTTCCTGTCTTGTCTGATTGAAGTTGTCGGTTTGCTACTGTAATCAGATTTCCTTCGGTTATCGTTTTAATATGAAAAAAAATCCAAATAATTTGGGTATTCAATCTGGTATTAGATAGTATCTGGATCCGAACTCGTATCGGGGCTCCAAGCAAAAGAATACCCAATATATTCTTTTTTTGTAGATTCATACTATGAACTAAATTTGTATAATTTTTGGATTGGTTTTCGTTAGGGCTTCGGGTCTGAGCAAAATTTATCTCTGAATTAGAGCATCTATATGTGTGTATATCGGTAATCGGCTGACCAAGAATGCTTAAGCTGATTAGACCACGCGCAATGGTGAGTTCACCAATGGGGTCAGCGCGCTTCTCAAAAAAAACATTAAAATAAGAAAAATTTAAGACTTCGGCTCGTCGCGAGTCTTCCCCATGAACCGATCCNGGGGGGCCCCGCGATTGGTCCTCTTTTACTTTTTTTTTTAAAATAAACAGAAAAAGTTGAAAAAAAAATAATAAAAAATTAGTTCCATGACCTCGGTGAGCGAATCACTGTTGCTCTTGCCCTTAGGACTTTTAGCTTTGGAGTCTAAAGTTTTTTTTCCCCTGTCGACTAGCTTTGGAGTCCAAAGTATTGGTTCATTATTGAATAGACATTAACGTGGAAGCCAATCTACTTCTATGCGAGATAGGGGTGGACAAATATCCATAAATTTTGATTCGATTCGTTATTCGTTTTAATTCGATCCGAAAAAATCAAATATCTCTGTAATTTAATGAATCGAAGTAAATACTAAAATCTAATATCCGTCAAAACCGAAGCAAATCACATATACTAATATTTCTTAGAAACGAATATCCGATTCGATCCGTTATATACATATATGTATACATGTTTATAAAATTATATAATATATATACTTTTATATTCGATTGAAATATGTTATTTTTCAAAAAATTGTAATGGAATATTTTTATTTTATATCAGATTTTCTTCTTTTTCATTTTTTTGTTTTTTTATTTTTTTCAAGGATCAAAACGGATATCCAAAAAATTACAGATCGGAACGAAAAATCGAATATTCGTAAGGAACGGATCACGGATCACGGATACCCTTAACGCCAGATACGTAGCGTATAAAGTCACTCGAAACGTGTGCTCTACTACAGCGAGTAGTTGAAATCCCATTGGATTAAATTTTGGACTTTTCCTAATCATGCATGCATATCGATCGTCCCATACTGATGAAATTACGTAGTTAGTCTGTTCCGAAAATTGTAGCATTTAGGTTAAACCTTCTTTTTTCTTGAAAAAAAAACATTTATTAAAACTTGGTTCTGGAAATTTTGTATTTGATAAAATCCTTGAATATTTGACTAGAGAATAGAAAAAGGATTTGACGTTTTGGATATGAAATATTTACTTTCGCCTTTTTCTTATAAAACAAATATACCTCTTACGGCCGACTTCTTTCACAAAAGGGGAGTAGCCTATGGTGTACTTCATTTAAAATAGTGAATCTGTTGTTAAGTGAAAAGCAAGAAGAAACCAATGAATAATGTGGACGTATTTTTTTATATTATGATTATTATGTACTATAAATGTTTACACGTGAAAAAAAAAGTTTACACGTGAATGTGATATATCACAGAGTGAAAAACCAGTCCAAACAAGAGTATAAATATTGTGGGGCTATCATTGCGACTACTCGGGGTCACTCAAATCAAAAATACAGTCCAACAGTAAAAATAAAACAACCTAAATTTACAACAAGATATAGTTTTTTTTTAATTAAAAGTGTGCACCAAATCATGATTTTGGGTTTTGGATAATGTTCGGAACCATTTTCGTGTGTCTCTCTGGATAATATTCGGAACAATTTTATCAATTTGATTTTCCAATATTTCAAAAAGGCATTCAAAACTCTAATCATATATCTAATTACTCTTATTCGTTAACAATTAACAACTGTCTATGCTAGGAAACCCATATATTTATAAGTCCATGTTTTCAAAATCCTATTTTTATGGTACTTTTATTGTGTAATTAAAATTCTTATAAAACTATGCCTCTTATAGCAATAGATGCTACATAAAATTATAAAAAATAATATTTTGCTCCCATAAGCGAAGGTTTTTTTTCACACTGTATCACTTGTTTCAGTTTCTGGTTTTCAGAGTCAAAGATTTTAATTCATTTGATTTAATTTTAAAATCTAAAATTTATTATATATTTTAAATTTCTCAAAAATATAATCAGAATAATATATTATATAAAAATTTGATTACCATATGTCAAAAATACTTAAAACTTAATTTGGTTTAATTTAAATATTTGGATAAAGAATCAATAAATATTTTAAGTATTTTTGGTGTTTTGAATATATTTTAGCTATTTTAGACATTTACTTTTGACTATATATATTTTCAAGTATTTTAGAAAACTTATAAGTATCTTATATATTTAATTATACAACTAAAAATAATTAATATATTTAGGTAGATAAACCAATTTCAGATATATTCAGATATTCGAATACTTCAGTTCAGTTTGGATTGGGTTCGATTTCAGTTTGTTAACTACCAAAAGTTGAATTCGTTCAGATGTTTAATCAATTTTTTCGGATTCGATATAACCTTTTGGATCAGATTCTGCTTGGTTTTTCAGATTCAGTTTTTTGCCAACCCTATTTTTTTATTTGAAATATTTACTGTTACCGTGTTATCCGACTTCTTTCTAGAAAAGAAAGAGTTACGCCTGGTGTACTTTTTAATAGCGTGTAAAAATTTGAATTATGTTGTTAAGTGAAAAGCAAGAAGAAAACAATAAATAGTGTGGTACGTCTTATTTTCATTGTGAATTTATGATTAGTTATAAAGTATAATAGGTTACATGAGATATAGTTACAAAAAATCAAATTCAAACACGAGTATAAATATTGGGGGACTATCACTGTGACCACTTGGGGTCACTTAAATCAAAAGTACAAGTATCCAAAGTTTTGTAATATTGAAGTCGCACTACAAAGTGAAAAGTAATAAAACGTAAACTTAGTATGGTATTTCTTTATGTTTCATATCATTAACTCTGTCCACTCACCACAAGATATATTTTTGATTAAAGTATGCACCAAATCATGATTTTGGGTTTTGAATAATGTTCGGAACAATTTTTTTTTTGTAAAATGTTCGGAACAATTTTCATATGTGTCTTCGTATTTCAGATATTTGGAAATATATGTGCATCTTGAATTTTTGTTTGGTTTGGGATTAGTTTCAAACGAATTTGGGTTAATTAGGATCATATAACTAAATACTTATCGATTACAATATTTGGTGTTGATATGCCTTGAATTTGGATGTTACATCTAGGCGAAAGATGTTACATCATGTACATCATACCGACTCGGTTGCATTAAGTTATTATGGATGTTACATCTGATCGTGGGTTCAGGCCCATGAGTCCGTATAGTCTAGGGTTTTTAGATGCAAGATGCTACTATATATCTCTTGTATTCGATGTAACCCTAAACCTGCATTCTGTAAGCTTAATATCGCCTCCAATAATAAGATCTCTCTTTGCCCGTGGACGTAGTCTTAGGGGTGAACCACATTAAATATCNCGTAGTTACATCGCTTTATTCATCTGTTTCCGCATCTGTTCCTTCTCACGTCCGTCACAACAAACTGGTATCAGAGCTCGGGGTTGGTGATTTGGTGGGAAGATGTCTAGAATAAGCGTGAAGATCGACAAGTTTGATGGGAGAATTAGCTTCAGCCTTTGGCAGATTAAGATGCAG
>OVBX01003957.1:0-15598 GCA_900406325.1 Erucastrum elatum | reverse complement strand
ATTTTAGTCCTTCAAAAATGTTATTTGTGTCACTTTCAATTCCTTGTGGCATATTGGAGATTATAAACTTGATTTGTGGCATTTTGGACAATTGCCCATGTTTTATTACGTATTTATACAATTTCAAAATCTGACAATTTTTTTCCATTCAATATAACAAACCAATCGCTTGCACAGCTGCACCTATGATATCTTTGTCTGATTCAACGAATATGTTTTTTACGGATGTACCGAGACTTAAGTCAACAAAAATGTAACCTTTGGAAGTGTTTTTACAATGAACAATACTAGATTGGAACTTGTAACCACAACGTTTTATGCCTGCTATTAGAACTGGTGAAGATCATAGCGAGCTCGATGGAGAAGACGAGAGAGAGAGAGATTTTGAAAGAGAAGCTCAAAAATGTATTATTACTCTGTTAGTTGTAACCGTATACAACAGTTTCTATATATATACAATGTACTAAACCGGTTTTAATCATATTTACATAACCGGTGGTTTAATCACTCTAATACCCCCCCCCCTCAAGATGGAATGAACAATCTGTGAATACCCATCTTGGACATCAAGGTCTTGAACACATTCGGCTGAACAGGCTTAGTAAACAAGTCAGCCAATTGATGCTCTGACTTGACGTGCATCGTCTTCAAGAAACCACTCTGTAATCTCTCCCTTACCACATGACAATCGTTCTCAATGTGCTTGGTGCGTTCGTGAAAAACAGGGTTAGATGCAATGTGTAATGCCGAGACATTATCACAGTATAGAGTAGCTGGACCTGAAGGGGAGCTGTGAAGAGATTTGAGCAGTGAAGATAGCCAAATCAGTTCACACGTTGCGTCAGCCATTGCACGATACTCGGCCTCCGAGCTGCTACGAGAGACCGTTGGTTGCTTCTTTGAGCGCCATGATATCAATGAGTCTCCAAGAAACATGCAATAGCCAGTGATAGAACGTCTCGTATCAGGGCAAGTCGACCAGTCTGCATCACTAAATGCAGTCAACTGCAAATCAGACTGAGCAGGATAAAATAATCCTTGAGCTGGATCGTTCTTCAAATACCGAAGCACACGATATGCTGCATTAAGATGATCAGTGCGAGGAACCGCCATGAACTGACTCAACTTATGTACAGCATATGTGATGTCAGGTCGAGTGTGAGTGAGGTAAAGAAGACGTCCAACTATCTTCCTGTATATAGAAGCATCAGGAAGAACCGTACCAGATGATTCAGATAGCTTCAGATTAGGTTCCATGGGGACTGTGACTGGCTTGCATCCAAGATAACCAGCATCTTGAAGTAACTCCAGTGTGTATTTACGCTGATTGATCGAGATCCCAGTGGAATTTCTAGCTATCTCAAATCCCAAGAAGTATTTTGCAGGACCAAGATCACGCAGCTTGAAGGCGGCCTGTAGCACATCTTTGAAGTGTGATAGAGCCGCTTCATCATTCCCCACGAGTAATATGTCATCAACATATATCAAAGCAGCCACAAAAAGAGTCGAGGTGTGTTTGACAAACAAGGAATGATCAGCATGCGTTTGGACAAAACCTTCACCGAAGAAGACTGCAGAGAGTTTCTGATTCCATTGACGAGAAGCTTGTTTGAGTCCATACAAAGATTTATGAAGACGACAAACAGAGCCTGGAGGTATTGTCTTTCCTGTGAGTTCCTCATACCCCTGTGGAATCGTCATATAGATTTCTTCATCCAAGTCGCCATTGAGAAATGCATTACTGATATCTAGCTGCAGAGTAAACAGGTTCTTTGCTGCAGTTAGACTCAGTAGAAGACGAAAGGTGCCAAGCTTAGCCACAGGACTAAACGTATCGATATAGTCCAAGCCTTCAAGTTGGGTATATCCTTTAGCAACCAAGCGAGACTTCGGACGCTCTACCGTTCCATCAGGATTATACTTGTATGTATTAACCCATTTACAACCAACAGGGTGTTTTCCCTTAGGCAGTGGACAAATAGACCAAGTTCCAGTGTTCTCGAGAGAATCCATCTCAGTTTTCATAGAGCCCTTAAACACCTCAGAACGGATAGCCTCGTGAAAAGTTTTAGGTGCAAATGAAGTGGTGAGATTGAGGAGAAAATTCTTATGAGCAAGGGACACATTATCATAAGACAGAAAAGCAGAGATCGGATATGAAGTAGTATGAGATGAAAGCGGAGGAAGGACAGACTTGTTTAACAAGTAACAATGGTATTGATCTAAGTAAGCAGGAAGTTTAGTTTGTCTACGAGTACGAGTACTAGAAACAAGATCAGAAGACGATAAAGGCACAGGTTCAGAAGAAACATGTTCAGTATCAATATGATTATAACATGAAGAATCAGACGGAATTGAATCACCAAGATCAAAGAAAGCAGGGAATGGAGAATCATGAACAGGAAGAGGCAAGACATGCTGACCAAAGATATCAGAAGCAGAAGAAGCAGGAAAGTTTTCAGAATAAGGAAAAGAATTTTCATGAAAAACCACATTTCGAGAAATGGAAATCTTATTTGTATGCAAATCAAGAATTTTATATCCTTTATAACCCTGAGGGTAACCAAGAAAGACACAGGGAGAAGCACGTGGAGAGAACTTATTTCGATCCTTAAGAAGAGTAGAGGTGAAGCATAAGCAACCAAAAACTCTCAAATGATCATAGCGAGGAACATGAGATGTGAGCAATTCATAAGGAGTCTTGTTGTCAAGAACAGGAGACGGAATCCGATTGATCAAATAGACCACAGTTTGCACACAATCACCCCAATGAATAAGAGGAACATTAGACTGAAACATGAGTGAGCGAGCAACATTTAGAATATGTTGATGTTTTCTCTCCACAACTGAATTTTGTTGTGGAGTATAAGCACAAGAAAAATAGTGAATAATGCCATGAGCTTTCAGTAACGAAGTGAATGACAATTCTGGAGCATTATCAGACCTAATAGATTTCACTTTAGCATTGTATTGTGTAGAGACATAAGCTAGAAATTCAGGAAAAACAGTTTGCACATAACTTTTACTCTTCAAAAGGTAAAGCCAAGTAACACGAGTGCAATCATCAACAATGGTGAAAAAGTACTTATATTCATCTATAGTAGGTACTTGTAAAAGACCCCATACATCAAGATGTAACAAATCAAAAGGAGCTCTTGAAAGATTATTGGAAGATTGAAAAGGTAATCGCTTTTGTTTAGCCAATGGGCAAATTTTACATATATGATCAGAAGGAAGTTTACAAGAATGAATATCTAAAGTCTTTGCAAGCTGTTGAATCTTGTTGTATGATGGATGACCTAACCGTTGATGCCAGATATCAGGAGAAACATGCGTATGCTTATGAGTTTGAGCAATGGTATTAAGAACCGGAGTAGAAGACTCCAAAACATAAAGATTTTGATGTAGACTACCCTTCCCAATCATGGAGCCCTGAGTATGCTCCTGTAATATAGGAATGGGATTAAAAGGAAAGATGTAACAGGAATCCGAAGAAAACAAAACCGAGATGCAAGTGTTAGCAGTCAAAGCACTAATGCTTAAGAGATTAAATTTGAAATTCGGAACAAATAGCACAGAATACAATGTCAATGTATCAGAGAGAACAACAGTTCCACAGAGAGTAACAGCAATACGAGTACTATCAGGCAATGTGACAAAAGTATTAGTAATCAAACGAGTATTGGTGAAGCGAGACAACTCAGAGCAAACATGACAACTAGCACCAGTATCAATAACCCAAGACGGAGCATAGAGACTAAGACTATCATTAATACCAGCAGAAGAAACATAATGTGTACCTTGCTCAAAAGTATTTGAAGATGTGTGGGGAATGAGATGAGGTTGTGGTTTTATCACAGAGACTGATCCGTCCGAGAGAGTAAGAGTACTACCTGAAACCTGAGATAGGTTATCTCCAACTGGTTTAGTGTTCAAAACACTGAGAAGCCTCTGAATTTGATCTGTTGTCACTGAGCCAAGATGAACACCATGTTGATCATGCATAGAAATACAACTCGCATCCTGTGTAACGATATTGAGCGGTTGCAGAGACTTTGATTGAGACGTCATCTGCTGGGGCTGCTGATTCTGAGAAGGCATCTGAGACTGAGCATTCTTGTTGCCAGCAGGAGGAATCTTGTATCCAGGAGGATAGCCGTGCAACTTGTAGCAACGATTCACCGTGTGACCAAGAAGTCCACAATGAGAACAAATCGGACGAGATTTCTGTCTGTTATATCCTCCAGAGTAAGCAGCCACAAGAGAGTCCGAAGGAGCAGAAGTCTGAGAAGTTTGGAATACCACACTGCTAGTTGACTTCATTGAACGTTGACGTTCTTCCTGAGAGCAGAGATTAAAGACCTTTGAAAGAGTTGGCTTAGGCTCCATCATCAAGATCTGACCTCTTGTCGCCGTAAAAGAATCATTCAATCCCATCAGGAACTTCAAAACACGATCTTGTTCATCACGTTGAGCGATACTCTTGCTACTAGCACACTCAGGATTACCACAGCAACACACATACAGACTCTCATGATTCTTCAATTCTTCCCAAAGCTGCTTCAATTTAGTATAGTAATCACTAACGCTCTGTGAACCCTGAACCTCAGCATAGAGTTGCTGCTTGATATCACTTATACGCGGACCGTCGCTTTGCTTGAATTGATCATGAATGTCAAGCCACATTTGACGCGCAGTATCAAGATACATGATGCTCTTAGCGATCGGTTTCTCCACAGCGTTAACCAACCAAGTACATAAGATGTTGTTGCAGCGAGTCCAAGAAGCAAAATCAGGATGAGTCCGATCAATCTCAGGATACGATCCATCAACAAAGACTGCCTTATTCCTAGCACCTAAGGCCATAAGCATTGATCGACGCCAGCTATTAAAGTTCCCAAGACCACTAAGCTTCTCAGAGACAAGAGTAATACCAGCATGATCCGCCGTATGAACGTATAACGGATTCGCATGAGGATTCGTAAGAGAAGGCGTGCCGGTGTGAAGCGAAGGATCGGGAACAGATTCTGGATTCGCCATGATTCAATCGAGCAAGAAAGTAGATTGCGGCAAAGAGAACGCAAATCCAAGGTCAATAAAGAGAAAGAATCAAAGAAAGAAAGACGATTTTAGCTGATAGCTGAAAGAAAACGAAGATTTGGGAACAGAGTTGCTCAATGAGCTCAAAAACTCTCGGATTATACGCAATGCTCATCACCAGAACGAAATCGAGCTAAGATCGAAGCGGAAACGAAGATCAGAGAAGCTCTGATACCATATTAGAACTGGTGAAGATCATAGCGAGCTCGATGGAGAAGACGAGAGAGAGAGAGAGAGAGATTTTGAAAGAGAAGCTCAAAAATGTATTATTACTCTGTTAGTTGTAACCGTATACAACAGTTTCTATATATATACAATGTACTAAACCGGTTTTAATCATACCTGCTAATACTGGTTCAAACAAGTCTAACAAATTAGTTTAGCTGATTATTTAAGAGAATGGTTACAGACTCTTAATCTAAATAACACGTTTAAATATGATACATACTTCATGCCATTCACTAAGGAGACGTGCACATACACATACACATTGTTTATTATTATTTTTTTTGATAAAATGTTGAATTTTAAACCAAATTTTAGTTTTTTTGACAGAATAACAATGACAGTTTGTAGCAGAGAGAAGAAAACTAAACACCGAACATAAAATATCCCAAACAATAATACATAACCAGAAAAGACTAATCTACCCGAGAAAAAGATAACTAACTAGACAATGAAGGACCTAAGAGCACCATAAAGAGCAGGACAGTCGAACCGCTCTAGGCCAAGTCAAGAATCCAAATACAGACACGCAACGTAATCCAGTAAAGTAGAAACTGGGGGTATGAGGAAATTTCGATGATAACTGATGATGCCGTCGTTTGAGAAAAGAGCCCAAGATTTCCGCTTCAAATTCCATCATCCATGACCGTATACATCTATTTAACCGTAAGACCTCTATAGAGTAGTCAGACCTAGGGGGTGGATAAAATATCCCTAAAATTTGATTCAATTGTTATTCGTTTCGATTTGATCCAAAATTTTTTGATACATGTAACTTTTAAATCGGAGCAAATACTAAGATTCAAAATCTTTCAAAGACAAAAACAAAGCAAAATTACGAATACCCATTTTAAAAAAATGAATATCTGATCCGATCTGTAATATACATATGTATTTATAAAATTATATATAATTGTATATCTCGATATATTTTTTTACTATTTTTATCTACTATATTAATTATTTGGTTATTAAATTTTATATGTATGTAGTTTTAAAATAATTTGTAATGGAATATTATTATTTTATATTAAATTTTTGCTCTTTTAATATTTTTCAGAAAATGATATTTTTCTTATTTTTACCGAATCGAGGGATCGAATCGGATACCCAGAAAAATATATTGATTTTCTGGATATCCATAACACTGAATATCCATAATTTTACGGATGAAATCGAATCGAAAAATCTATCATCCGTGCGGAACAGATCGATCACATATATCTTTAAAATTTTAGATATCTGCTCCGAACCCAACAACTCCGGAAGTGGACAAATCCATATAGCGCATAAACTAGGAAATATCATAAATTAATGCACATAGAGATTAAAGATAATGGAGATAACAAGTTAAAACTATCAACTAATAACCTTATAAAAGAAAAACACATTTAAATTTCAAAACAACTTCAAAAGAAAATCTAATCATCATTGAACTTCAAATGCAATTGTTAAAATAAATCTACTTTAATTTTGCACAAATATATCAAAAATCCTAAATATTTGAGTTAATTTTCAATGTAATAGATATTTACTTTACATATTTTATTGGATTTTAGATTATTTTGGGTGCTTATTCAGGATTGAATTCAGATTTGGTATGAATTTCTTTGAGATTTTGAATATATTTATTTCTTTAAAATAATCGTTTAGGTTTGGTTCAGATTTAACTCATAATCCGAAATACTGTAGAAAAAGATATAGTTTGGTATTTATGTTGGATCCGATACTATTTGGATTCAATTTTATATACTAAATTCGGTTTGGATTTTTGGATTCAGTTTATTTGTCCAGTCTAAAATTTAATTTCAAAAAAAAAATGGAAAGTTTACCAAAATTTCTAGAATTACGAAAAGAATTTTTTTTTATAAATGACATACTTATGCTTGGTTCTTTTTTATCGATCTCATTTCCGAAGTTTTATCTATTAAATTGCCCGAAAATGGTATTATTTTAATTTTTATTTCCAACACGCGGCCAGACCGTTCTTCCCTCCATTGTTGTTTTGCTTTTTTTATGTCTGGGAGAAGAGAAAAACCCTGAGAGAGAGAGAGCTGACGAAGCGGAGAAATGAGCTAAAATCCCTTTTTTCTATACTCCACCCACACTGCTCCTCGATTCAGCGAAACCCTAGAAATCGCCTTCCCGATTCCTCTTCCCAAGGTACACACCACTCGACTTTCCACATTCCCCCCGATTTGATTGATTCCGTTGCGCCGGAGAGAGACGTTTCGGGTTTTTTCCACTCGTTTCCCTCTGTGATTGATTTCTCCTCAGGGAAACTCTCGCTCGCTGTTGTTGGTTTTAGAGCTAGGGCTTTACTCTTCTCTTCACAAACACCTTGCATGCCGCACTTGAATCCACTGACTGACTATATCTCTTCCTGTGTAAATGTTTCCTCAGTACCTTAAAAAAAAAGGAACAATATTCACATCATAGATCTAGTAATGCAGTTCCTATAGGTTTTCAGTCTTTTATGACTCCTTCTGTTTAGTATAGTACATTCTTGCTTGCTTGCCTGCAGCTTTATCTATGATACTACCACCATTGTGTGTGTTTTCCCACACTTTGCAGATTATTCTTACCCAAAGAAAGATGCCTACAACACCAGAAGAACCGGGGCGTCGAGATTATGCCGTTACAACTAGGCTTGGGGTTGGAAGCACAGGGAGGAGAGTACAGCTGTGCACCAATCACTTCAATGTCTCTGTGGGACAGCCGGATGTTGTTTTCTATCAGTACACTGTAAGATTTGTTTTCTGTTACTTTTCTGTTATCAGTGTATGAGATGTGTGACAAAGTCCATGCCTTTTTTTGTTTTGTTTTGCAGGTGTGTATCACCACAGAAGATGGTGAGAATGTCCAAGGGAAAGGAATAAGCAGGAAGCTGATCGACCAGCTTTACAAGACTTACTCTTCTGATCTCGATGGTAAAAGGTTGGCCTTTGATGGTGAAAAGACTTTGTATACGGTTGGTCCTCTGCCACAAAACGAGTTTGACTTTCAAGTCATCCTGGAAGGTTCTTTTTCAAAACGGTATGTTCCTCTTATCTGGGCTTTATATTTAGCCTTTTGAAGGTGTGTACAAGGTAGATCTTTTTTAGACTGGTTTTGCTAAAAGCGGTCTTGTTAATGTTGCAGTGAATGTGGCGTCTCTGATGGTGGTAGCCCTTCTGGTTCTTCCAAGAAATCAAAGCACTCTTTCCTGCCAAGAAGTTACAGGGTTCAAATTCACTTCTCTGCAAAAGTGCCCTTAAAGAGTGTTCTTGTCAGTCAGAGAGGAGTTGATACATCATCAGATAACAGCACTCAGGATGCAATTAGAGTGCTTGACATTGTTCTGAGGCAGCAAGCAGCTGAAAGGTGCATTGTTCTATCTGTTTGCATGTGCATTATATGTTTACGTTGAAGAAGATACTTTGCGCATTGTTGGTTTATATAATAAGTGTGCAGTTATTTACAGCTTGTGACCATTATTGATGCTTACTGTAGAACCATTTACTATGCAGGGGATGCTTGTTAGTCAGACAGGCATTTTTCCACAACGATATGAACTCTGTTGATGTTGGGGGAGGCGTAATAGGTATCAGAGGTTTCCACTCCAGCTTTCGTCCAATCCATGAAGGACTCTCGCTTAACATTGGTACTTTTCTTTTTACCTCTCTCGTCTCCAGGTTTAATAAACGTTTTCTTAAACTGTTCTTTTGTCTTGCAATGGTTTTTGCAGACGTCTCAACAACTATGGTCTTAAAACCGGGTCCAGTTATCGAGTTTCTGAAAGCCAATCAGAATGTCGAGTTACCTAGACAGATCGACTGGATTAAGGTAGTGTTGGTTTTAAAATGCTGTAACCGTGAACATGCCAGATTGCTTTAAATTTGAATCTTATTTCTCACTTTCTCACTTAACTATGGCAGGCCAGCAAAATGCTTAAACATCTGAGGGTAAAGGCATCACACCGTAACATGGAATTCAAAATTATAGGTCTAAGTGCGAAACCGTGCAATCAGCAACTGTATGTTCCCCATGACCTTACTTTCATATAAAATGTATCCTCTTTTCAGCTTTTGACACTTTCTTCATCCTTTTCCAGTTTTTCAATGAAAATTAAAGATGGCGAGTGTGAAGGACAGACTAAAGAGATTACTGTGTATGAGTATTTCAAGCAAACTTACACAGAGCCTACTTATTCTGCCTACTTGCCATGCCTTGATGTCGGCAAGCCAGATCGCCCCAACTATCTTCCACTGGAGGTATGCACCTCCAGCAGTTTTTCGTTTAGTTAACTTTTCTTAGTCTTATATCCTACTTTGTATATTTCAATTTGACATTTCTTGCAGTTTTGTAGTCTTGTATCTCTGCAACGTTACACAAAGCCATTGTCAGTGAGGCAAAGAGCTTTACTTGTTGAAAAATCAAGGCAAAAACCTCTAGAGAGAATTAAAGCACTCAATGATGTGAGCTTAGTTTTTATCTTTATCTATTTTGGATGTTAAATCATTGCTAATGGCTATAAATTGCAGGCAATGGACACCTACTGCTATGATAAAGATCCATTTTTGGCCAGAAGCGGCATAGCTATTGAAAAGCGAATGACGCTAACTGAAGGCCGGGTTCTAAATCCCCCAGTTGTAAAACTATTTATGATTTGTTTGTACATAGAAAGGTATGCACTGCCATGCTTACTCTAATCTATTGTTCAATATGTATTTTGGTTGTATGTATACAGCTGAAGTTCGGAAAGAATGAGGATTTTTTACCTAGCAACGGACGCTGGAACTTTAACAAGAAGGTAGTTGTCTGCTAAGATTTTATGTCATCATATATACGTAATTGTGGATTTCTTATATTTTATGATTTGGATTTGAACATGTTATTACCCAATTAGCACTTTCTCCTTGTCTATTTTCACCCCTTGTTTCTTGCTTTGCAGATGGTTCTAGAGCCAAGGGCTATTAAGAACTGGGCTATTGTCAACTTCTCTTTTCCATGCGACAGTAGTCACATTTCCCGTGAGCTCATAAGCTGTGGCATGAGAAAAGGCATCGTAGGTTCCCGCAGATATTGTCTCCATTTTCGAATATTGGGTTGTGTTGAACGTTATCTGGATATTAATAGAGTCTCAATTTTGGTTTGTTTAACCCTGTAGGAAATCGATCGACCGTTTGCACTAGTTGAAGAGGATCCCCAGTCTAAAAACTTGGGTGCTGTTAAAAGGGTAGAAAAAATGATTGCAAAGATGAAGTCGAAATTTCCTGTCGATCCTCCTCACTTCATTCTCTGTGTCTTGCCAGAACGGAAGAACTCAGATATCTATGGTATGATACTATCATTTCAGCTTTTCTGTGTGAATTTTGAGTCTCAACTCTCTCGTTTAAACTGGTCTTTCCAAACTATAAAGGTCCCTGGAAGAAGGTTTGTCTCACTGAAGCAGGGATCAACACACAATGCATCTGCCCCATCAAGATCAATGACCAATATCTCACCAATGTACTTCTAAAGATTAATTCCAAGGTATATCACCACCCAACCCAACACTTGAGAAAATCATATGATGTAGTGTTCTCTGTAAGTTTATTTCCTTTACTGCCTTAATCTAGCTTGGTGGAATCAATTCTCTGTTGGGAATGGAGTGCTCTTCCAACATCCCATTGATTAACAAAATTCCCACCTTAATCTTGGGTATGGATGTATCTCATGGGTCTCCAGGTCGTGCAGATGTTCCTTCGATAACAGCGGTATTGCAGCATTCTTACCTTTCTTGTCCTCTGTTTGCCCATTGTTTGTGGTTCCCTTGGGATCTGATTCTTCGTCTGTTTGCTTTTTATGTCACGACCTGTGCTGCAAGGTTGTTGGTTCGAAAAACTGGCCCTTAATCTCAAGGTACAGGGCAGCTGTGAGAAGTCAGTCACCAAAACTTGAGATGATTGATTCGCTCTTCCAACCAGTTGACGACCCTGTGAACGGAGACAACGGTATCATGAAGTATGTGAATGCTATTTAGTCAGCTCTTTTTTTTTTGTTAAATCAAGAAGCAACCAGATATTTAAGTGTCTTCTCTTTTGCGATGACTAAATTTCTGTTTCCAACAGTGAATTGTTTGTGGAATTTTTCAAGACAAGCAAACGAAAGCCTAAGCAGATTATAATTTTCAGGTACTAGCAGAAAACTATGCCGTTTATCTTTGTTGTTTAACCTCCAGTATCTAATACACAATCATGGGCATATTGTTTAGGGATGGAGTAAGTGAATCACAGTTCAACCAAGTCTTGAACATTGAGGTGGACCAAATTATAAAGGTCGTGTTTTCGAAGCTCCTTGGCTTCTATCAAATTATGTTTCTAGGTTAAGTATTATACTGAAACAGTTTGCGTATTTAACACAATGCAGGCGTATCAACGTCTTGGTGAAACCGACGTGCCGAAATTCACTGTCATTGTGGCTCAGAAAAGACACCACACGAAGTTGTTTCAAGCTAAGGGTCATGAAAATGTTCCTGCAGGTAAAGAGGATACTTCTCATCTTTTGCATCAGTCACACTACGATTCAAATTTTTATTTCAGAACTCTTTCTAAGAAAAAGACATCTCTGTTTGTCAGGAACCGTTGTGGACACCAAGATTGTACACCCGACCAACTACGATTTTTACATGTGTGCTCATGCAGGAATAATAGTAAGTTTAGACTTGTTTAACCTTAATAGAGCTTCACTCCTCGCTGCATATGTTTATGTTTGTTTCACCTTGGCGATCTCTCAGGGAACTTCAAAACCGGCTCACTACCATGTCTTGCTCGATGAGATTGGTTTTTCTCCCGATGAGTTGCAGAATCTCATCCACTCTCTCTCCTATGTGTAAGTCTCTCTACTTCTTAATTTGCGCATTTACAACTTACAAAAATATCGATTCTAATCTTCTTTCATCATCGGCACAGCAACCAGCGGAGCACAACTGCGACCTCAATTGGTAACACACTTATCAAACTCTCTTTTATTATAGAACGCAAGCTTCTCAGTATTTAATGTGTCCCTTCGTTTTTGTGTGTTTGTTTGTTCTCAGTGGCTCCAGTGCGATACGCTCATCTCGCAGCAGCTCAGTTTGCGCAGTTCACAAAGTTTGAAGATGCATCGGAAGAGAAAGTCCCGGAGCTTCCGCGTTTGCACGAGAGAGTGGAAAGCAACATGTTCTTCTGCTGAGTAAATAAATAAATAAGTAGGCGTAGTTCTGCGTACTCTCTAGCCTAATGAACTCTCTTTAGAGGAAGCTTATCGTTTTGCATATACGCAATCATCATCTAGCGTACAGTCTTGTTAGGAGTATGGAGGAGGAAGAGCCCTCTCGTAGATTGTTTTTCCAAAAGAGGCTCGTAGGATTAATTATTATTCGTAGCCCAAGTGTGCTTGCTTACAGAAGGACACAGTGGTTGGCGTTTTTGTTGATTCGCTTAAAACAGCGGTTCACAAGTTTTTTTCTTTTGGGTCAACGGTGGTTTACAAGCTTTGGGTTAAAGATGTTTTGGGAAATTTTAAATTTATATTCCCTGCTTCCTTTTTCTAGAGTTATTAATATAACTAGAGCTATTCCCGGGTTATTTTCCATATATTTTAATAAAATTTTAGTTTACTTTATAGTTTGTACTTCAACATAAATATATATTTTTTACTTGGACTGATTACGCTATATAACAAAATCACATTATTAATCGCTAAATTTTATTATTTACTAATTTCTGGAACATTTAATAACATTACATGCATACATAGGTATTAGATTTATAGGGACCACCAAACTTCTAAATTCCAAACCAAAGTAATTCAATGAAATTGTTCTTTACATCCATGCATAGGGATGTTAAAATAGGAAAACTCACCCCACTTAAACTTCCCCAATTACAAATTCACTGTTAGATTCATTTTAAAATAGTTCTATTAGAAGTTTCTAAGCAAATATTACAATAACTCATTTAAATTCATTTAGATCAATTTGAAATGAGATATAATTTTATTTTTAATATTATTTGAATGTATAACTATTTGGAATAAGTATATTATTTTAAATTATAAAAATATTTAAATATTGATTATCGAAAAAGAAGTTGAAATTTCTTAAAAACTAAAGTCAAAATACGTTAATCGTAACAATTTGCATCTTTCTCCGCTTGTTACCAAAACTGCAAAATCAATTTTTCCGACAGATCCGGAAAATCAGATTTTTTTCTTTAAAACCACAAAAATCAGTTTTTTTTCACCAGAACCGCAAAATCAGATTTTCGTACTAAAAATTAGTTTTTCTGTCAAAATCGTAAAAATCAAAATTTTCTCACTAAAACAGAAAAATTCAAAAAACATTCCACTAAAGCAGAAAAATAATTTTTTTCCAATAAAACTGAAAAATCTGATTTTTCTGCTACAATTTGCTAAAACCGTAAAATATTTTTTTTATCTGCACCGAAATATTATGTCTTATACACAAAATCATATTTTCCATCAAAACAGAAAAATTGTTTTCTTTTTGCCGTGCATATAGTTTTCGTTCCTGTTGTCAATGCATGTTTGTACGTTTTCTTTGCTTAGAAAAAAAAATAGGGGAAGGAAAGAAGTTTGGATGATAATTTAATGACATGTTTTTGCCTTTTGCTTATAAAAGTATTGCTTTTGGTGTGGAATATTTATGTTGTTCATACGTAATTATGATGAAATTAATAAAATTTTAGATGACTTGGTCAGACTGAAAACTTATTTCTGTATTTTTGTTCTTTTTTTTGTATGTAAGCCTTCTCTACAATCAGCAATTTAAGTCACTTTTAAATGAAATTTGAAATGCATTGATTTATAATATGTCGAAACAAATATTTATTTTGCTAAAGGTTTCATTTCTTTCACATATCACCACTTTTTAAAATGATAATAGTATCAGTATATAGATAATTAAATTATTTAATTTGCAAAATTATTTTCTTACTAAACTGTTAAATTGATGTTAGTTTGTCATAAGTTCAACTTTGCTTACTTGGAAAAAAAATGCAAAGAATACGCCAAAACACAACTATTGTTTCAACTTCACATAACTATCATCAAAACTCAAAACTTACACTAATCCATATTTTCATCTTAATATCTTAGTCTCTTTCTTTTATTTGGCTCAACCTTCTTACTTTTCATTAACCAAATAGTTTTACACACTATCACCCTCCACTAAAACATTTAAGCAACCTGGCAACATAATACAGTATAGGGGCATTATTCTCAACAGAGATCTTCCTTTGCAATTATGTCTGCCATTCTATTTTCTTCTCTAGCTTGAAAGACTGCCTTGTGATCACCAATCTTCAAGAGCATGAGTATCTTTAGCTCCCACACATTTATAGCTGCAACAGTTCAAGAAACCAAAAAAAATAAACGCCACAACTCATATAAAGAAACCACAATAAAAAGAACTTTGACTACCTTGGTGAACACTTTGGTTGATGACATCAGGTTCTGCTGAGTTAAGAAACTGGACAGTTCTGTGCTTCAGCTAAAGAAGAAACCGCAAGTAAACTAAAGTAAACATCAGCACTTAGAACATAAAATACAAAGGCCAAATAAAATCTAACTAAGCGTTGTATCTATGTACCTGAATCATGTGATCTTTGAGGACATGATGATCAAAAGCTGGTCGCTCTGTGATAGGAACACAATCAGTTATATCACCATCTGGGGTCTATTAATCACATCAAAAGCTATAAACTTTCATCAGATAAATCATAGCTCTCTTTGTTGTTTTTTTAAATCTCGACACGATGTGTACTGTTTGTTCATTCAGTTAGATCAAAGTAAACAAAATCAAAGGTACTTGGAAAAAAAATGCAAAGAATACGCCAAAACACAACTATTGTTTCAACTTGACATAACTATCATCAAAACTCAAAACTTACACTAATCCATATTTCCATCTTAATATCTTAGTCTCTTTCTTTTATTTGGCTCAACCTTCTTACTTTTCATTAACCAAATAGTTTTACACACTATCACCCTCCACTAAGACATTTAAGCAACCTGTCAACATAATACAGTATAGGGGCAGTATTCTCAACAGAGATCCTCCTTTGCAATTATGTCTGCCATTCTATTTTCTTCTCTAGCTTGAAAGACTGCCTTGCGATCACCAATCTTCAAGAGCATGAGTATCTTTAGCTCCCATACATTTATAGCTGCAACAGTTCAAGAAACCAAAAAAAAAATAAACGCCACAACTCATATAAAGAAACCACAATAAAAAGAACTTTGACTACCT
>OVBX01003955.1:0-15600 GCA_900406325.1 Erucastrum elatum | reverse complement strand
AAATCCCATGTTTTTGGTTCCCCTGACATAAGATCCCGAGCTGACATCATTGGATGAACCATTGGCGCTATTGGTCTAGTTGGTCTTGCTGGTATTGTCGGTATCCAACGGTCTTCCCAAATTCTAATCTCGTTTCATGAGTGTACCTTATGTCTGATTCCCAATAGCATTAAAGGTTTTGCTGCCATAATACTTGTCCATCAATATGAGGGTCTATCTACCGTGTTTAGCCGCAAGGGCGTGCTACATCTGAAATATTTCCCTCTTAGGACTCTTGCTACTAGAGAATCTGGATCTTGTAGTAAACGCCATAATTGCTTACCAAGTAAGGCCATATTGAATTCGTGGATCCTCCTAAACCCAATTCCACCTTATTCTCTTGGTTTGCATAATCCTTCCCATTTAACCCAATGTATACCTCTTTTGGGGAGGTTCGAGCTCCACCAGAATTGTGCAATGGCACTAGCTAAGTTTTCACAAGTCTCTAATGGTAGTAAAAGGGTCGACATTACATATGTAGGTAGGGCCAGTAGGATAGACTTTATGAGTACTTCCTTCCCTCCTTTGGTTAGCCAACGTCCAGTCCATCCGTTTACACGCATTCCTCCTTCATTTGTAATTCATGTTCTTGTTTTATAGTCTCATTCATTATCCCAGGTATCTTTTTGCCAAAGAGCAAAGAAGATTTGTCAAAGTTTATACATTGTCCTGAAGCTTTCTAATATGTCTTGAGAACTTTCATGATTTCATCGCATTCACGGGGCTCCGCCTTACAGAAAAACAGGCTATCATCAGCAAAGAGAAGGTGCGATACCGGGGGGGCTAGCGCGTGATACACGCATTCCCGTTATCTTACCTTGATTCTCTGCATGATTAACAAGGCTAACGAGCGCTTCCGTGCATAAGATGAATATGAAAGGAGACAAAGGATCTCCTTGATGTAGTCCCCTATGTGGGGTTATGTTTCCTCTGGGTTGACCATTAAAGAAGACATGGTATTTAACCGATGTTACACATCGCATTATCCATTCAATTCACAATTCTGAGAAGCCTATCTTGCGTAGTACAGCACTAATGAAGTCCCATTCTAGGCGATCATATGCTTTGCTCATATCCGTCTTTATTGCCATTCTTCTGTTTCTCCCTCCTGGATCTGTTCGGAGAGCATGGAACATCTCCTGTGCTATTAAAACATTATCAGATATTTGTCATCCAGCAACAAAGGCTGACTGGGTCTCTGATATTCGGTCCGGAAGTATTTTCTTTAAGCACTGGCATAAGACTTTAGAGATAATCTTTTAACTGACATTGCAAAGACTGATTGGTCGAAACTGAGACATTTCATTTGGTTTATCTTTCTTAGGGATAAGACAAATATTTGCATCATTAAGGCCATGTGCCATTGTTCCGTCAAAGAAAAACTCATTAACCATACGGCTTAAATAGCCTTTCACTATATCCCAAATTTTTTGATAAAAGAGGGCCGTCATACCATCAGGTCCAGGGGTTTTCTCTGGATGCATTGCAAAGAGTGCTAACTTTACTTCCCATTCTGTAACGGGGCCTGTCAGATCCGTATTGATTTGATCAGAAATTGTCGTTGTGACACTGGCCAGGGCTTGATCTATTAGTTCCGGGTTGGAGGTTGCGAAAAGCTTCCTAAAATAATCAGTAGCGATGGCTACTAATTTTTCATCATCTTCCACTAGATTCCCATCTGGATCTAGAAGGCCGGTAATTTTGTTCCTTGCTCTCTTTTGTCTTGTAATTGCATGGAAAAACCTTGTATTCAAATCTCCCTCTCTCAACCAAAATATCCTACTCTTCTGTTTCCAGAATTTTTCCTCAGCCTTAAGAGCTTCAGTAAGTTCTTTGAGCGTTGTTCCTATCTCCTCTGTTGTAGCCTCGTCATTAGAGTAAAGAGTATCTATCTTTTCTTTTAGTTCTTCTATTTGTTTTGCAGCATTTAATTCTTTCTCTCTTCTCCATTGTCGCCTTCCTACAACTGGATATATGATCCATTATAGTTACATTATGGGGAAGGTCAGGAGCGTTCCATCCATCTGAGATTACTTGGCCTATCTCCTCACTATCCAGCCATCTTTTGTCAAATTTGAAGGATTTTGTTTTCCTTGGTTTCTTAGTGAGAATATCTGCTAGTACCGGGCGATGATCCGAACCCCACATTCTAAGGTATTATACCTTTGTATGTGAAAATTTTTCATGCCAATCCTCATTCCCAAGAGCACGATCCAAACGACATCGCACATTTCCATTGGTTCGTTTTCCAACCCATGATAACTGATTTCCTGTAAATGGAAATTCTAACATACCGCAGTCAGAGATCATTTGGTTAAATGAAAGAAAAGATGCATCAGATCTTTTTCTCCCTCCTTCTTTCTCATGGTGTCCACGAATTTCATTAAAGTCCCCGATCATGAACCAAGGTCCATCTCTAGTGGTGGCAAAACGTGTAAGACGTTCCCATACTTGATCTCTCTTTTCTAAAACAGGATCACCATAAACAAATGTCATATAGACTTTTATTCCATTAATGACTGCTTTTACATCAATCATTCGATTATTGGAAAATAAAACAACAACTTGAAATTCATCCATAAAAAATAAAGCTAAACCACCACGTTGGCCAAGAGGCTCAACGGTAAACAATTTATTAAAACCTAAATCAGCCTGAATGTTTTGCAACAGCAGCTTCCTATTCTTCGTCTCAGAAAAGAACAAAAGTCATGGGCGATACTTCTGACACATCTCCGTAAGGCGTCGAACTGTGAGGTCCTTCCCAATTCCTCGACAGTTCCAACTGAGTGTCTTCATTTATGAGGTTGGGGCGGATGTTTGGCATCCACCAGACCATGCTTTTGGCTCCCCACACTTGTTGTTGCCTTCTTCGAACTATTACCCCTTTTGCCACGAGCTATGCTTTCCATTTGAGCCGTTGTACGTGCATTTATACGCGACGAAGCACGACGTTGGTTTTCATGCTGTGACTTTGGAAAAAGAGATCGAGTTATGCTCCTCGTGGTTGTTTTTGATTCAGGTATCTCATCAGCTAACTCCTTTTCCATCTCTTTGTTAGCCTCAATCATAAGGATTGTGCTATTCTGCCCTCCTCCCTGTTTTGATCCATGCTCACTTCTTTTTGAGTCCAACTTTTCTAAATCCTCCGCTAGCAAGTCATCTTCTTCCATAGCCATTAACTCGTTTCCAGTCGGCTCTTCCATATCCACATCTGATGTGTCACCCACCTCATTATCTTCCTCGTAATCCAAAGCATCAATTTTCAGTGCGTCATAGGGAGGAATAAGGTCCTCAGCCGAGTTCGCTATCTCCTTCTTACCATCACGTGAGTGTGGCCGGAACGTCACATTACTTTCATCCCGTGGTTCAGTTGTTATAGGAGCAACTGGGCGAGATTGGGTAGTTGTACTTGTAGAAGCGCTCTCTCTAGCTATTAGCGGCTTGAGTTGTTTCTATTACAATATCAGTTTGATTATTGGATAAGTGATATTAATTAGTTCTATATTTACTTTTATATTTTATATCTAATTAAAATAATTGAAAATTGAAAATCACTCAATCAATCAACTTATAACATTTTTTTTCTCTAAATCTTCTTTGATTAACACATATGTAAATGCACTTATGTAACTTTTCATTTAATATATCTAATCTATTAAAATATAGTCCTATTTGAATTCTACCATGGCATGTTTTTAATTTTAGACCTATTGAAGAAATCGTGACTAAAAACTAAATATATACACATTTAGACATTATATTAAATGCATTCATCTTGGGACTTAAAAAAGTTTTTTTTTTATAATTCAAGTATCCGAACATTTCACTTATACCATCTCCAATGTATTTCTCTATTTTTACCTCTATTTTAGAGGAACTCTATAATAGAGATGTATTTTGCTCCAATGTATTTCTTTAAAATAGAGATCTTTAAAATATATAGCAAAATATAGAGCAAGATATAGAGGAATGCTATTTCTTGCTCTATAAATAGAGGTAAAAATAGAGATCTCTATTATAGAGGAATAAATAGAAGTGGGTTGGAGTAATTTTACCTCTAAATGCTATTATAGAGGTGAAAATAATAATGGGTTGGACATGCTCTTAGTCCGATTATCCTACCGCGTCCAACCGGAACTGGCGAGAAAAGTTCTGAAGGCCAAACGAAAACCATGTTAAATCTGTTGTAGCCGAGACTCGAACTTGTGATGACGGACACCTCAGCCGACGTTTCTTTACCACCACAAGACCACGAGACTTAAAAGAGGTTTAATTCACATTTACCAAGTTTACCTAATTATTAGATTAAACAGATTATAAACTCAAAAGTCTCCACAAAGCTCATCTGTCATCGTTAGAACTTCGAACCAAAAAGCCATCAACAGTGAAAAGCAAAAACAAACCTCGGGTGGAGATGATTTAGTCTAAGATTTTTTATCTAAATTGGAAGTAGGGTTTTGAATCTGGATGTGAGTAAATTTTTGGTTTTTGGTCAAGTTTGTATTTCTTTTTTGGGTGGCTTATTTGTCTGAAATTTAAAAGCTTCAGGCATGTGAAAACGTGGTATGCTGCTGGTTGGCGTAGTCAGAGACCTGCAACTTCCGGTGC
Organism: Erucastrum elatum; assembly: GCA_900406325.1. Lineage (NCBI taxonomy): Eukaryota > Viridiplantae > Streptophyta > Magnoliopsida > Brassicales > Brassicaceae > Erucastrum > Erucastrum elatum. The sequence continues at coordinate 10,953 of OVBX01003955.1, read as the reverse complement.
TAGCTCCTCATCATCCAACGTTCTAGGTTAGTACTTTAACAGATTAGTGTCTCTTCTACATTATTCTTTGTCAAGGATTGAGTTTGTTTTTTCAAGTATAAACACAATATCAAATAAAATACATGGTTTTCAGATGATTAAAAGTCTATAATTGATAGCTGGTGACAACAACCATGTATTATTGGTTAGTGATTAATATATATCGAGTGAGAAATCCGAACCAGTTATTCATGAATAGCCAATTAGTTTTAGTTTAATTTTTCATCTTGCTTTGCAAAAATAAATGAACTACTGACCTTGAAATTAAATATTTATCTGGGTATATGTGACAACAGAAAATATCAGTGGGTGTGAAGATTAAGCCATTGGAAATCAACCCAGAGCATCAAAGCAGAAGGAGAAGAACTGACCAAAAAGCGAGGCGCAAAGACAGGTGGCTAATCTCTATCACCATCATTTCTTCTAATGTTCTAGAGTATAAGGATGGAAAATTATAAAAATATCGGTTGACCAGTTACAGTCATAACAGTGAAAGTTTTTGATTGTATATGTACGTGATGAAGCTGGTATAACCATTTGATGATTTGAACAGAGAGGAAGAATAGGTTGTATGAGTAGATATTTGGAGGAAAATAACATTTATGTTCACAAACTAAAAAAAGATTCTTAAATCATTGATAAGAAACTTGTATGCACTACAAGAAATATCAGTATTAGTAGCACCGTAAAAACGCTACCATATCGTTTTCGTAGCGAAAACACTTACGCTATGACAGCCGCAGCTATGGTAGACCCCCCCTGTATCATAGTGTTTTTCTGTGTGCTATAATAAATAGAAATATTATAGCGTTATGTTTTTGCTACATTAATACATTTTTGTAGCATCTCATTTTTGATATTATATACTTTCTTATGGCTTCTATTTAGTGCTATAAAATAATTTATTATGACAAATATATAATGCTATAGCTACAAAAATTAAAAGTTAATTATAATGAAATAATTAAATAAATTAATTATGATTAGTTTATTAATTAATTGAAAATAAAATAATTAAAATTTCAAATTAGTTTATAATTCAAATTTTATTTATTAATAAAAATCAGTATACAAACAAAATCTATTGAACAAAACTAAACAGAAATTTTAAAAAAAAACTAAGTAAACCAGATTCGGTTTACAGCTTAACCTAAAAAACTTAACCCTACATCTAAAGTAAACTCGTCGCCGTCAATTTCTTCTTCTTCTTCTTCATTTCTCTTTGAACAGCCAACGTCAAACCTCGCCATAGTTTTTGCTATTCCACCACCATTAAGCTTTCTCATCTGTCATGACTGCTCATGACCAGCTTTCTCTTTTTCTTCTTGCTTGGCTCCATCTCTACCACCACCGCTACCTTCCTGTGCCATCTGCCACACCACATCTAGTTCAAAACCTGCAAGAACCCAAACATGTAAAGTATGAAGAAATATAAGAAACACTAAATAATTCAGTTCACTTCCATTCGTACTAACTCTATTCGATCTAAAGACAAAAACTTTCAACTAGATTAAGAAAACGGAACGAACTTGCAGAATGAGGCTTCTAGCCAGATATGTTGTCTCTGTTGCAGATCTCTTGTACACAACAGGACAGAATAGAAAACACCTCACTAACAAGCTTCAAGTAACAAGAACACAAAAAAAAATCAAAAATCAGAGAGGTTTAGAGACAGAGTGAGAGACAGAGAGGTGACCTGTAGCGTGATGGTGGCGGTGACGAGCGACAGTGGTGGTGGAAAGAAAGAGAATAACGCTCATCCTGCTTGCTTTACTGTTCTTCTTCGTCATGTATAAGAAGCGTTTGCAACAAGGAGAAATTCTCGAGGACTGGGAAATCAATCATCCTCACAGGCTCAGATACAAAGATATCTACGCTGCTACTGATGGATTCAACCTGAACCGGATTATCGGCACCGGAGGATCTGGAGAATTTGGAACCGACTTTGTGAAACCTCTCTTAGATCTGTGGAAGAGAGATAGAGAGAGATACGTGGAGAGAGGATTGAAATCCTGTATCTAATCAGAAATAATTCTAAAATAATCTGGGCCGTTGATTACATTGTGATCAATGGTCTATAATTGTGATCCTCGCCTTTATTTTCTCAACCAATAGGAGGAAAGTACCAGGATAGATACGAGAATGAATCTGAGCCTTTGATCTAAATAATCCAATGGCTGAAAATAAATATAGATTGCCATCTTATTTATTTATTGTTATTGTAAAAATTATTTAAATTTTAAATAATTTGTTATCATAAAAACTATATAAAGATTTTAAATATTTTTTATGGTTGATGTTTAGTTTTATGATTACAATTATAAAATAGAAATTTCAATGATAATATAAAGTTTGAGTATATAGGATTTAGAGTTTGAGTATATAGGGTTTGGAGTTAAATTTTTAAACTATAAGTTAAAACTTGTGTTGTGGGGTTTATTTTTTATCCCTTTATGATTAAAAGTGTAACATGAAATTTTATGATGATATAAGATCTAAGTATATAGAGTTTCTTGTTTGACATAAAACCTAAACCTAAACCCTAAATTTAAACTTTAAACCCTTTTTTTGCATTTGTAAAATAACATAATAGATAAAACTAAAGGATGTAAAACTAAAAAGATTAAATGTTGAGTTTGATTTTAATTTTTAATTTTAGGTTTAGAATATCATCTAAATTTGAAGTTTAGGGTTTAGGGTATTAGATGGACCAATGTTACATCAGTATATTTATATTGAACCATATAGTTTTTTTAAGTTTAAAATTTATATTTTATGATTAATTTTAGGGTTTAGGGTATAGGGGTTTAAAATATATTTAGGGTATAGGGGTTAAAAATAAATCTAGCTAGTCACTTTGTTAAAAGTATATATCCCTAAATTTATAAATAGAAATGATAATTTAATTTTTAATCATGATTTTTATAATATAATTGCAATAAGATTAATAAATATAACATACTCTAATAAAACACAAATATATCATATAATTCCATATGTTTTTCCATCAAAGATTCAAAACATACAAATCAATACATGAAACATACGAATTCCATAAAAGAACATCATATTACTCTGTTTCCTTCACCATATAATCCAAACCGAATCTCACTTAACTCAGATCAAAGGTCGACACACAAGAACACAAGAAACCAACTTCTCTTCTCCTCTTGAACACAAGAAACCAACACCAATCAGATCGTCATCAACTATCTCTTCTCCTAAACGAGTTCTTTTCTCTTTGGGTGTATGTGTGATGATGTTTCAAGAGCTGTAAAGTGAAACCTGCAATAAATGACTTGTTAGTATGCTTTCATACAGACACACAGGAGATGCACTAAGCCCCTTAAGTACGTATATACTGAACTCAAAAAAGACTTACATGCCTGGCTATCTCTACAATAACTACATGCAACAAATATACATACAAGAAAGTCAAACAATAGTTTTACAAATGAGAGAAAAGCTCGGCTCTGTTCCTATACAAGCAAGAACAAACGACAAAAAGGACTATTCTCATCACAATTAATAAAGGACACCAAAAAGTACTAGTTAACATCACACGCACGAAACTTAGCCACTGAGGCAAGCTGAAACCTCTATCACTGAGGCAAGATGGGTTACTATCATTGCAGAAATTCAAACCGACAGCTCAAATCAAAACTCAGAAACTAAACTTTCAAAGCAACATGAAGAATCAGGGAAGAGAAAGCCACCTCAGATTATGCCTCTCCGGAACCGAGATCCCTCTAACGATTCAAACTCTGATGATGAACATAAGGGCCAAATCAATAAAACAGAACAAAATAGTAATGGAGTCAAAGCTCCAAAGTAACCTCAGCATCCTTTAAAAGATCAAGTACGAGCTGAATAGATTTAACAAGCCAACGACCTTGATTTTTTAGACCGCATGTACACTATAAAAATTCCCATAGAAAATATATAATTGAATATATCAAAGCCAAATCATCTTGTGTTCAATGTACATACCTTCACCGAGTCTGGGGCATCAAGAAAGAACTCCTTATATCCATCACCGAGTCTCCATGGTTCAACAATCTATGAATCCTTAATCAAGAGAGCAAAAGAAGAGAACGCTGAAGAGTTATAGAATCAGAAGAACAAACCCTTCATCTAAAATCTCAATCAGAGATTACACATGGTTAGGGTCGAAATAGAGGGTTTTGATTACACTAACATGAGAAAGGCTTACGCTTGAGACAAGGGTCAAGCTGATTACATAGTCAAGCTGACTACAATATCAATCTGAGACAAAGATTACACATGGGAATGACTAAGCCCGAGCTTCTTGGCATCATTTGACCTTTTAGGTGCTCCTTAACCTTTATAAGGAACTTGTGCTTCTCCTTCAAGATCACCCTTTTACTCTTGCCCTCTGAAAAATAATCACAACATCAAACAAATCAATAAAGACCTTCGATTAAGAGGACTAGAGAGAGAGAGAGAGAGAGAGNGAGAGAGAGAGAGAGAGAGAGAGATTACGACTGTTACAGTGAGATACTTTAGAAACTTCGAGATGGCGTGCGAGCGCGGTTAGATCCGTCGAACTCGTCGAACTTTCTGCAACATACCAGTGCTCAAACAAGATGAAGAAAAGACTGGAGAATTGCTCGGAGAAGGAGGAACCGCCGACTGATTAGGGTTCCCGAGTTCTAGGTTTGGGATCGATATGTCGCGTGAGAGAGAGAGATTAGACGAGTGAAGTGTGAAACAGAGAGAGATGTCTGTGTTAGAGGAATCGTGTGTGTGTGAGTGAGGTTAGGATATCAAGATAAAAAGAGCAGATGATTAAGAACAGAGAGGAGATGAAATCTGGAAACAGAAATAACAGAGGATGGACGAGAGATTGATGATAATTTTTTGTTTGGTCGGTGGTAAATGAAAGAATGACTTTAGCAAAAAAATAATAGATCCTCCAAAATCAGAAATTTCGTTAAGTGTTTTGGCTCCAAAATAAATATCCCGCTACAGAAGTCATTTTTGGGTCTCCATTTAATGAAAATATTTCATAGCACGAATTTAATGCTACGGTAGAATTATAATCCGAATATTAATAGCAGTTGTCGAAATATTTAATGCTACAATATTAATAGCTACGGTCCAAATATTTAATGCTACAATATTAATAGCAGTTGTCGAATTCGTGCTACCGTGAACTGCTATTAATACTCATATTTCTTGTAGTGATGTATTAAGGAAGAATCTGATTCAACAATTTAATTTCAAAACTCAGTTAAATATGTTTATACATACTCTTAAGTCTCTCAAACACACATAAAATTTTTAACAACCTAAGGGATATAAGGTCAGAGGTTTGACTTAGCTCTTACGGCAGGTTGCGAGGTACACAATCAAAGAACAGAAAATGAACAAATGTGTTGGAGATGGTTGATGCATTAAAAAAAACTAGGGAATGGTAACACTACTTGAACTGCTTATAACACAAACTAAATATAAATAATTATAACTGTGTTAAAAATGCTCTTCCGCAAGTTGATTAAAATTATTTACTATTTCAAAATGATATTGGTATATTTTGATATAGTATTTCATTTTGAAATATACTGATTTGATAAACATATTTAAAATATAAAAATATTAAATAACCCAAAATTAAAACCAGAAAATGAATTGAATATATGCTTTTTTAACACTTTATTTTATTGAATATGATTTAACATATTACATCGTAGAAAAACGACAAAACAATAAAGAGAAACTAAAGGTATTTCTATACCAGAAACTGGCGAGCACAAACATCGCAGATGCCCCATTACCCATCACAAACTGGTCTTGTTTCAAATTAAGGTAGATTAGATGTTACCGATCCCACAATAGCAGACGGACTTCATATACCTGAATCGAATATCCCCTTTTTATTATTTGAGGAGACCAATATAAAAACAACATTTTGGTCATGTGTTATTAACAAGCATGCAATTGCTTAGTTGTCAACACCATATTTCACTTCAGCTTCTTTTTGAATAAAACATTTTTTCACTAGAGTATTTACTTTGTATGCCATTGCGTAATTTACATGGTTCCTCAAAATATAATAATGATGATTCGTATACATTGAATGAAAAGGAAAGAACTCAGACAATATGACATACATACACCGTATGATTCTTTTTTATGACTACATACATAATCTTTTGGTCTTAACACATGAATTACATTCATATAACGTGTTATACTTTATATGACTACATGATATAATTTATTTCTAAGCTCTTATAGAAAAACATCCAAAGCAAATCATTATATATCCCCGTATAAACATCCAATGCACAATAATAACTGTGCTGATCTATCAATTCAAATTATAAACTCACAAACGTATAAACAATTTGTACTAAGAATATGATCTATTATGACAGATTTTTTGCGATAAAATCTTATTTATCTCTAATATAGTTTTTTATTTGACATAATCATATCCATCATACTATAAATCGTATAATTACATGCCTGTTTTTGATATATAAATCAGTTCTTTCGGTTTTTTAATACTTATCATATCTATTTTTTTTATGGATAGACCATTGTAAAAACAATGTCGATATCGATATATCAAACATAAAATATCTCTCGATTTCTTAAATCATTTTGACAGACTAATGTAAAAATTCATGGCGAGTATAACCATTAATTGACGTTATGAACATTGATGCATAAAACCATAATCATCGCCTACTAATTTAGGAAAATAATATTTTTTTGAAGTGATTTGATCGAAAGAGAATTCTAATTAATTGTAACATATGCTAATTGATCAATTATCATTGCAGTGATTTATTCGTCACATAATATGCAAATAATCACATTCCTAAACTGCTTAGAATCCGAGGTTATCAGATCAGCACAATTTTTTCGATTTACTTTCCATATATCATATGAGAAAGTTTCGAATTACATTTTCAAATTTTATTCTGCCCTTCCGAATTTGAAAAAGTCTTCTCCTTCTATTGTGTATACATATTTGTAATATTTATTAACAAACTGTTCCAAAATTTTTAATGATGGCAGAATTCATTTTTTTGTTTCTATTTTTTTTTAAAATAACCTCTGTTTTCACCTACATATATCATTTCAATGATTTTTTTATATAGTAAGTCATTACTTTTTTGCAGGCTTTAATTATATTACTTTCTATAATTTATAAATCATAAACTAAATTAAGGGATTACATGAATTTAATTTCGGTCATGGAATATACATTAGATTGAATATGAATATATCTAAGATAGATCTCTTGACTGTGTGTACAATACTATAATTAAATTTCATGCAATCCCCTTATCTTAAACATCAAATATTTTTAATTAAGAAATCAACATTTAAAAATAATTATTTTCGAATCCGGTTATGTTTATGGTTAAATCTCAAAGTTAATAGGGTTTCCTAATTATATTACTTTCTATAATTTGCAAAGCATAAACTAAATTATAGGGATTAACTGGATTTAATTTTGGTCATGGAATAATTAGATTTAATTTCAGTCATGAAATATATAGATATGAGTGCAAAATTTATATTACCAAACTTGAGTTTTGAAATCTTATGTTTCTTTCTACATCATTGGTATCCCATTTACAGAAAAATCTTCTCTAATGTCTAAAAAAGTCTTCTCCTTCTACTATATATATATTGTACTATTTACTAACAAACCGTTCCAAAATATCTAATGTTCACAATATTTTTAATGGAAGAATTTACTATTTTGGCTGAGTTGGGTCCATCTGCAGGAAATGCTGCAATCCGTGTTAAGCACAATACTAAATGGGTTACTGCAGCTAGAGGAACTTTTGGAGTATCATCTGTGGTCTTCTCATCCAAAGTTATGTGTGAGTATGTTCATGATATTCCGTCTTATGAATATTATTTTATTTTGTTAATGAAATATAAATTATTTATATTTATAATATTTTTCACGGCTATCTATCTAATCAATGTTTTTGAACGTATATTTATGTCATAAGCTTTAATCAGCCCTAAACACATGCAAAATTTGGAAAGTTAATTTTGGAAGTCAATAACCTAAACTACTAATCAGCCCACTAAATTTGGAAGTCATATTATTTACTTGAGATTACTTCGGAACTAGGTAAAGTTTAACAGAACTTTAACAAATAAATATATTAATAAGAAAATTATTGTTTGGAGATTATAATCAGATCATTGGTAAGACAATTACTATTTCATCAATTTGTATATTGAACATTTTTTTTTCATCCTATAACATGTATTATATGAGACTTTGTTTTTACTTTTCAATATCTATATATTAAACCTTATAATATATTTCAATATATTCACTCCGTGCAGGGCGCATATATCATCTAGTATGCTAGTAAAGAAGAATCAAGATATGTCCCTATTTAGATCTTGGTGCTCGAATTAAACCCAAAATTTTATCGGGTTCTTAACATTATTATTTGGACCAAACCAAAAGCTAAAATAACAAAATCCAAACCAAACCCAAATTTATAAACAACCTAACTATTAATATATTTCTTGAACTGAAAACCAAAACCTACAACTGAATTGGAACCAACTCGAAAAAAAATATGAACTGAATCCAAAATTTATCAAATCATTAAAATGTAATTAATATAAACTATATATATCTTAATAATCCCATGTGTCCAGATTAGGTCAATTTATATTTAGATTTTGGACAAACTATCCACATTTAACCCACCCATTTAACAGCCTTATACAACAAGATCCAACAAAAGAAGCTAAACCCAAAAAGTGAAAATAAACCAGAGTAATGTACAAACCCCATAAATTAGTTTTTTTTTGTCGACAACATTATATATTCCTTAAGACTCTGTAAGACTGTAAACCAAACTGGATGCTCTGTATCCATATAGACAGTAAACGATGTTTGTTGCCTCACACCACGTGTTAAGCGATCCGCCTTGTTGTTTTGCGTCCGTGATATATGGATAATCTCTGAGTTGTGAAAACTTCTCTTGAGACTCCTGATGTTTTCTAAATAACTTGCGAAAGCCGGTCATTCTTCTGGTTCCGAAATCATCTTCACCAATTAAGAACAATCCGTTGCAAATGTAACATTATATTGTCGTAAATTTCTCAAGCATTCCATTGTCTATATAAGCGCTTCGACTTCTGTGTATAATGGGGATTGACTAGACCTTGTGTTTATAGCACCCAATAATCCTTTAAAGCCTTCCAAAGTACTATACCATCCTTGTCTTGAGAAAGTATCATCCGCTTTCCATGATCCATCCGTAAAGCACCATCGTTCCAATCTAATCGGTAGAATTGTAACCTGATTCTGTTCCTGAATTCTATTGCTTGTTGAGCTTTCGTCCAAAGTAAAACCTCAATCATGGTCAATTTAAGAGTATCCCGCGGATCCGTATCTAAATTATTAAAAACTTGATTATTTTTTCTTTTCCATATATACCAAAATATCCATGCAAAATGATGATCTTCCATTGTTGGCTTGACCTTCCAGAATAAATAATCCATATTCGCAAACAAAGATTGTTCTGGAAAGTGATCTGGGTGCGTCGGAATTTTAGATAGAGCTCAAACCTGGACTGCTGGTGGGCATTCAAAGAAAACATGATTTATAGATTCCTCTGATGCTCCACATCTGTCACAACTGATATCTCCTTGAAGACCTATGGCCTTTAAGTTTTTCCTTACTGCTATACATCTTGACAGTAACTGCCATAGAAAATGCTTCATATTTGGTGGACAACACACTTTCCAGCAATGAGCTTTAAGATTAGTGGTTGTGGGTCCAAACTCTACTACCTCTCTTCCTCTATCTGGATTTGCTGATTTAACCGTATATCTTCCATTTTTTTGTAAAATGCCATCCATTCCTATCCACTGTTGGTATCCTGCTTAAAATTTTCAACTATCTTAACATCCGCGAAATCCAATATTTCTTATAAAGCCTGTAAGTTCCATGTCCGCGGCGTGTCATTGATAAGAGAATTAACCGTAAGGTCTGGTAAAAGAATATTTTGTTTTTTATTTGCTGGTTTCGGGCGGTTGGTTGGAAGTCAGAGATCATGCCATACTGATAGGGACGGTCCTAGTCCCATCCTTTTGATTAATCTTTTGCTAAACAGAGATCTAGCAGAGATTATATAGCACCAACTATATGAGGACGCGTACAATCTGATCGGTTCCAGGGGTGAAGCATATCGACCCTTAAAGTCACGAAAAAATAAAATATTTGGTTTCTCTATTAATCTCCATAGTTGCTTTCCAAGCATAGCTGTCTTGACGTAAAATCTCAAAACCCAAACCCTACATCATCCTTATGTAAACAAACCTTATCTCATGATTTTCTGTGTAATTATTTTGTGTTACCATTTGGACTCCATCAGAATTATGCTACCGTACTGGTGAGTTTTTTCGCCACCGCTTTTAGAATTCGGTAAAGCACTTATCTCCATAAATCAGCATTTACAAAAAGAAATCTGAAGAGAAACATAATTCAAGCAAAAAAACATAATTCAAGCAAATGAAATTAAAAATGACTTGAGACGTTCATGATTATAATCAAAATAAGAATAAGACATGATTCAAAACACCATCATTATTATTATAACAGAAGTACACATATAAATTACCTCTTAGTTTTAAGTGTTAATTACAATGACATGCCACTGAGCTTATTAATTAACATATCTTATATGATTTTTTGTCTTTTCACTTTAATCAATGCATTTCTAAAATCAAATTCAAACTAAAAATTATGGAAACAATAATCAATAAGCCTAACTTTTAATATTTTTTGTCTTTTCCTATTTTATTATATAAGATATATGTGTCTGAAAATAATAAATTATCTCTCTCTCTCTCTCTCTCTCTATATATATATATATATATATATATTTT